>JAABOM020013467.1:0-19266 GCA_011800125.2 Solanum clarkiae | reverse complement strand
TTATTTAAATATTTCAAGATAGATCTTGTAGGAATTCAAGAGCACAAATTCTCAAATTGGTCCAGAGGGTCATTACACCTTGGCACCTTGGAAACCATGATCAAACCGAGCCCTCTTAGGCCCTCCCTCTTCCTAAGCTTCTCTCTTCAAGGTGTTTGGCATAGTTCATAAGCCGAGACAAGTCCATATCAGCCACAAGCATACCGGTGCGGCACTCTTTATTTACCAAGTCGGACACTGATTTGAGATTCATGAACCTCATCATATTTTCTCTCTCAA
This sequence comes from Solanum clarkiae, assembly GCA_011800125.2. NCBI lineage: Eukaryota > Viridiplantae > Streptophyta > Magnoliopsida > Solanales > Solanaceae > Solanum > Solanum clarkiae. The sequence continues at coordinate 18,987 of JAABOM020013467.1, read as the reverse complement.
TTCAATAAGGAAGAATCGATTGAGGAAGGCAGCCTTGAATTCCTCCCATTGGATAGGATCATTGTTCTCCCTCTCTAGCTTCCATTGAACAGACCAAATTTGTGCAACACCCTTGAGTTGATAGGCCACTAGTTCTACCTTCTCCTGCAAACTCACCCCTATAATAGAAAGCATCTTATATACTTGGTTAATGAACTCTTGCGGATCTTCCTCCATTTTGGAACCATGAAATTTCAGAGGATTCATCCTTGTGAAGTCCCTCATTCTTGAGGCCGGAGTAGGAGAATAAGCGACTTGGGTCCCTTGATTCAATTAGTTAGTCATGGCATGTGCCAACATGGTAATGGCATTCTAGAATTCGACTTTGTAGCCCCTTCTTCTTAGGGAGCTTGGGGAGCCCGATGAGCTAGTAACTCCTCAGGTATAGGGGCCCTCCATGGTCTTCCTCTTGGTAGTGGCATTATCTAAAAGAGCAAAAGAGTGTCCGTTAGGGAAGGACCTTATCTTTAAACCTAATGCATGATATAGATCATAAAAAAGTGAACCATTTCCTAAAACGCCTAATAGCCTCCTATTCATGGGAGCGCTTCACAACCATGAGCAAAACTCTACTTGATGCGGTGTGTTGGATTTTCGAGGACCATTAACAACCTAGTGCCTAATACCAAGCTTGTCGACCCAAGCCTAGGGCCTAGATATGACATGATGAATGGGGAACCTCGAAGGGACCCCAAACAGGCCTCTTATCATATCATTTATATATCCTTGGGTGTGGAAGAAAAATAACACAATAACAAGTAACAATAATGAAAAGAGAAGCGGACTAAGGGATGTCTTTCATAAAATCATAGTCATAATAAAAATCAAGCTAATTGATATAAAACCAACTCAATATCAAACAACACCTCTACTATGAATAGAGTGGGGGCCAAGACATCTCCCGGGCTCACCGTCAAAGATAATATCCAAAATATAAGACAAGTCTTATCAAAAGCATGAAAGTAAAATGGAATGTCATCCCGAAAGTGGAGGACTCACCAATAGAAGCCTTCAAGAATCCATCTAGCCACATGGAGGAGAGGGATCAATAGAAGCTACGGTCCCTACGTGGTGATATCATGTAGGCATAGAGTATGCATTAGCACTTGGAATGCGCTAAGTATGTGGGGTGCAATGCAACAACAACATAAACCATAATATTTAAGATGCATAATCATAATCAATAGATATAATTCAATATGTCATATATGATCAATGCTTGAGTTAAAACATGTATGTAGATAATCAACTTGCACAACATAACATACATTTGTAGGAAAAGACCTTAATCGACATATAAGACCAAGTGATCTACTACATAGAATCCCGATGAATATCACCCCACCGGAGAAGGTGTGGTCCACTTACCAAGGTAAATCATACTTGACCCCACATAGTAGGTAACTTGTCCTAGATTGATCCAAAGTAAAGCCCTTTTTAGGAAAATAATATAATCCTATGGTGGCATATAGTTTAGAGATCAAGACTTTATATAAGGACCCCTTGAGTCGAGCCCCCACCTTAAGCCTTAATCGGTGCTAAGTCTAATCCCATGAAATATTTGAAATAATCATAAATTTAGTCTTTATATGAATAACTTGTAAAGAAAAGATATCTTGGCATGAGTGGCTTATTCACATACTTCACCCCTACATGGGCATGTACCTTATACTAGAGGGCAAAAACAATGCATAAACTTGACGCCTTCTAGTAGGCTATGCATTTCACATGAGGGTAAAGATTCTAACATGCTTGACTCTTATGAGTGAGCTTAGCTTGAACATGAGGGTAAAATAATAATCATGCATGACCCCTCATATAGATATTATTTGCTCACAAAAGGGTAGAATTAGAACAAGGACTGAACATATCACTTGCAAATCATAGAAACCTTTCATGAGTCCAATGTGTGCTTGGGATCCTATAACTTATTATAAAAACACTTGTCTTGCAAATCATGTAATAGCCTTATATCAACATAAGATTCATAGTTATGCCAATTGAAATGTCCCAAAAATGTGCTTCGAAAATACCCATAATTATTTTTTTCATATATCTCAAAATTCGTACATAATATCAAAATTTTTGACTTCATATTCTAGATCAGTGGAAAAAATTAAGTGAAAAATGGGTTTAACTTGAATTTTAGAAGACCCATTGATAAAATTAATTAACACAAAATTTTTAGAGACAGAAGTTATCCGTGATGGCTTCGCTACATGGACCTATTGCTTAGCATTGTTGTGAATTTCTTATTTTTCCTGTTTCAGCCTAAGGCATTGGGGTCATTTGCCCATGCCAAATTATGCATGAAAACACCTATACTTAGCCATTTTTTAACTCAATATCACTCAAGACTCTCCCAAAACCCTCTCTAATACTTAACCAAACATTTCATCCAAATTCAAGTGTCTCAAGCATAATTTTGGATCTCAAGAACTCTATTCAATCTTCAAGTTTACTTCACGTCTACATCAAGAAAACCCAAGTTTGAGATATGTGGGTTTCATCCATTGGGTCCTTTCATCCATGGAGTCTAATCTTCCTATCTTATGAAAATTGCATGTTTTCAACTTGTATTATCTATGGGTATCTTTTATTATGGATTATAAGCATGAAATATGTTGGGGTTTTATGAAACGTTGCTTAAATATGTATTTCTATCTATTTCAAGCTTATACTATGAGTTAGTTTTGTCTATTGAGACTATGTATGTTTTGAGCTGTCAAACTATGATCTATTATGAGATATAATGATGGATTTTAAGGTATTTTGCATGAGGGGTTTACTATATGTTGATAGGTTGATTTACATTGAGCTTTCTCATATTATTTTACTCTTGAATTGCATAATTTTTAACTAGCATTGCACACCCACCGAATGTTTGATAAAATGTCTTTGTAAAGATTCTTAGAGTTATTGATGATCTATTACATGAATTATGAGTCAAGTGACTTTATAATGATTTTGGGCTTTCAAAATGTTCAAAAAATGTCTATGCTGTTGTAAATGCCAGATTAAGCCCTTTTGTCAAAAATTTTACCTCTTGTGAGTCTCTAATGTTAATGCAAGGGTAATATTTGATGATGATCTATTCTTATGTTTTAAAGTTAGGCTCACCATTGGGGGTCAAAGATGTTTTAGAACTACTCATGTCATGTTTCCCTGTTTCATACAAATTGCCAAAGTGTGATTAATTTAATTATTCAATGGGACTAGTCTTAACATCGATGGATAGTGGATTTTCTCTCTTTCCTCAAACTATGTGCCAACATAGGAGTATAATTTATCCTTGCTTTACCAGCTGGTCTCTTTAGTGCACTTCTTAATGAAATCCACCCCAAAATGGGATAGGTTCCCATAAGGGGTTTACTTCTCCGAAATGGGACATGCTCCCGTAAGGTGAAGTATTGTTTAGCTTGACAAGTAGACCACCTCTTTATCGATAAGGGGTAATCGTCGGTATTCCAAGTTTTGCTTGCTTAGTCTTATTCTTTGTTGTTTGGGGTCTCTTCCCACATATGTATTATCTTCTATGCAAGTTGGATGGTTTATTAGTATGTATTACTTTAAGAATTAATCATGCATGTCATATTGAAATTATGCTATCTATTGAGTATGATTATGCATTTTGACTATATTGGCTTATGACTTGCTTTATTGCATCCTACATACTTAGTACATCCAAACGTACTAACGCATAATTTATGCCTATATGATATCACCATGTAGTGATCAGAGCTCCTCATGATCATCCTCCACGTGGCTAGTGAGATTCTACGAAGATAAGCTTTGGTGAGTGCTCAAGTTCGAGGACACTATTTACTTTCTCTTGCTATTCCTAAGACTTCTTTATGTTGAAAATTTGACATTATGAGGGAGAGCTCGGAAAGTGTCTTGGCGCCCGCTCTATTCCATGTTTAGAGGTGTTTTTGGAATATTATGATGTATTTATGCTAAAGGCTTGATCTTTATACTTATATGATATCAAAGATCTCCCTTATTCCTGTTTCTCCTTTTCTTTATTATCTCTTGTTGTTGTTTACTTTGCTTCCGCAACCAAGGATATGCGGTTGATGTGCTAAGAGGCTTGTTTGGGTCCATTCGGGTTCCCATTCATTGTGTCACGTCTAGGCCCTAGGCTTGGGTTGTGAAAAACTTGGTATCATAGCACTAGGTTGTTAATGGTTCTCAGAATCCAACATACCGCGTAGATTAGAGTCTTATTCATAATTATGAAGTGGGCTACTCTATGAATTGGAGGCTATGAGGTGTTTTAAGAAATGTTTTACTTCTTCATGATCTGTGTTGTGTTGTAGAGCTAAGTCCCCTTGGGCTTATTAATAATACCTAACCATCACGTTTCAGACTATCTCTTAAGCTATTCAAAATGGTCACATTTCCAATGTGGAGGTTCACAATGCTCTAAGTGAAACGCCTCAAAAATGCCTTAAGATGTACCTCAGAAATTCCCAAAATCGTAATTTCTATATCTCTCACAATCCATGCATGATATCAAAAATTTGACTTGATATTCGTGATCAGAGGGCAAAATTGAGTAGGAAATGGGCATAACCCCGATCTTGGAGCAACCGTAGCGAAAAATAACTTTCCAAAAATTTCTTTATCCAGTCGCTATCCGTTCCCTGGCCGCGATGCGCCAGGGGCTTGGATCAATGTTATTTTATGCCTCAAAAACTATTTCGGTCCAAGGGCCTTGGGGTCATTGCCCTATGCCCTCTTATGTGTAAAAACACATATACTTAGTCATTTTTCAACTCTATATCACTCAAGACATTCTCAAAACCCTCCCTAACACTTAGCCAAATATTTCATCCAAATTTAAGTGTCCCAACTCATTTCCAGATCTAAAGAACTTCATTCAAGCTTCAAGTTCTCATTAAAATCTTCTTCAAGAAAATCTCCAAATTTGAGGTATGTGGGTTTGAACCATTAGGTCCTTTCATCCATGGTGTCCAACTTTCCTTTTTATGTAAATTGCATGATTTAAAGTTGGGTTATCTATGGGTATCTCGTATTGTAAAATTTGATTATAAACTATGTCGGGGTTTCATGAAAGGTTGACTGTTTAAGCATGTTTTGAGCTATGAATCTATGATTTACTATGAGATTTGATGAAGGTTTTCAAGTTATATTGCATAAGGGTTTTACTATGTGTTGGTGGGTTGATTTACCTTATATTTTCTCACATAAATTCACTCTTGAATTGCATGATTTTTTAACTAGCATTACATACCCACCAAGTGATTGATAAATTGTCTTATTAAGGATTCTTGAGCTATTTATGATCTATTGCATGGCTTGTGAGTCAAGTGACCTTATGATCATCCTCCTTGTGGCTAGCTTGATGCTTTGGAAGATAAGCCTTTAGTGAGTTCTCAAGTTCGGGGACGCTAGCTATTCTACTCTTTCTTATGTTATTTCTCTATATTGAACTTTGATACTATGAGGGTGAGCTTGGAAAGTGTCTTGGCCCCCACCCAATCTATGCTAGAGGTGTTGTTGGAACAATTGATGTAATTATGCTATGATCTTGACTCTTGAATTTTTTATGCTTATAAAAGACTTCCCTTAGTCCCTTTATCCCTTTGTATTATCTCTTGATATTTTTTACTTTGCTTCCACGGCTAAGGATATGTGATTGATAATCCAAGAGGTTTGTTTAGGTCCCTTCAGATTCCCATTCGCTGTGTCACATCTATGCCCTAGGTTTGGATTGTGATAAACTTGGTATCAGAGTACTAGGTTGTCAATGGTCCTCGTAATCTAAACACACATTGATTAGAGTATTGTTCATGGTTGTGAAGTGCACCATGATTATAAGCAAGAGGCTATGAGGCGTTTTAGGAAATATTTTTCTTCTTCAGATCTATGTTGTGCTATAGATGTTAAGGTAAGGTTTTCCCCTAATAAATGATCTTTGCTATTCTAGATCATGCCTATTCGAAGAGGAAGAAGAGCTCGTTCACTCGAGGATCAACTGACCCCTCCTGCTCCTCAAGCTACTCATGATGGGGGATTGCCCCATGAAGAGTTCCTGGATGTTATAACCGTGTTGGCCCATGCCATCACTAATCAAATCAATTAAAGGACCCAAGCCCCTCATACTCTCACTCCGGCCTCAAGGGTAAGAGATTTTCCTAGAATGAACCCATCAGAGTTCCACGGGTCTAAAGTGGATGAGGATCCTCAAGAGTTCATTAATGAAGTGTATAAAGTGTTGTCTATTATGGGGGTTGCCTACCAACTCAAAGGGGTGACTCAAATTTGGCTCACCCAATGAAAGATGGAGAAGGGAAATAACAATGTCATCCTTTGGGAAGAGTTCAAGGCAGCATTTCTCAACTGGTTCTTGACTCTTGAGCTAAGGGAGGCCAAAATGACGGAATTTATTAATCTAAAGAAAGGGTCTATGAGTGTAAGGGAGTATGCCTTCAAGTTCAACCAACTCTCCAAGTATTCTCCACAATTGTTGGCCTAGCCGAGGTCTAGGATGAACATATTTGTGATGGGTATGTCGGACTTGGTTAATAAGGAGTGTTGTGTCGCAATGTTCATAAGTGATATGGATTTGTCTCACTGCATGACCTATGCCAAACAATTAGAGGGGACAAAGTTGAGAAAGAGGAGAATGGGTGAGGCCAAGAGGGCCCGTCCTCCAAAATCCTAAGGGTGGCCAGTTTCACCAAGGCCAAGGGCCTTCCAATGCTCTTAAAAGAAGGTCTGCTAATGATAATCAAATATTCTAATATGGAGGTGGTCTGGTCCCTAACCCCATGTGCCAAAGATGCGGTAGGAACGATAATGGCCCATGCATGAGAAAGTTAAATGCTTGATTTAGTTGTGATGAGGTGGTTCATAAGGTGACTGATTTCCTACGTGCACAAAACAAAGGTAGAGATGGCCGTGCACAAGGCCAAGGTGAAAATACGGTTCCAAAAGGAAGATGAGGCCAATAAGGGCGTTCCCAAAGGCACAATAGGTTCTATGCTTTTCAAGGGAGACAAGGGGTGGATAAGGTGTCCGATGTCGTCACTAGTATGTTAAAAGTTTTTGATTTTGAAATGGGTACTTTGATACACGGGTGCTACTCTTTGTTTTATTACTGCTTTTGTTGCCAAAAAGCTCCATGTTAAAATCAAATTGTTGTGTGAGCCTTATGAAGTGTCTACTCCCGTTGGTGCATTCATTATTGCTAGAAGAGTCTATAGAAATTGTCCCATGTTCATTTTGCACAAAATCTTGCCTTGTGATTTTGTTGAGTTGGATATGGTGGACTTTTATGTCATTCTTAGGATGGATTGGTTGCATGCATATTATGCTTCTATTGATTTTCGAACTCATAGGGTCAAATTCTAATTTCCAAATGAACTCGTCCTTGAGTGGGAATGTTGTGATGTGGTGGTCAAGGATAAACTCGTTTCTTGCATTAAAGCCCAAAATTCAATTTCTAAGGGGTGTCTTTATCATCTTGTAAGGGTTAGGGATGTTGAGTCCAAAGTACTTCCCGTAGAGTCGGTTATGATGGTTAATGAGTTCGTTAATATATTTCCCGATGAGCTTCACTGTGTTCCTCCCGAAAGGAAAATAGACTTTGGTATAGACCTTTTTGTCGATACTTAACCCACTTCTATTCCCCCTTATTGTATGGCCCCGATGGAGTTGAATGTTTGAAGGAGCAATCAAGGGATTTGTTGGAGAAAGGGTTTATAAGGCCTAGTAAGTCACCTTGGGGTGCACCGGTGTTATTTGTTAAGAAAAAGGATGGTTCTCTTAGAATGTGCATTGATTACTGACAACTTCATAGAGTCACCATCAAGAATAAGTACCCTTTACCAAGGATTGATGACCTTTCTGATCTACTTCAAGGGGCTAGTCGCTTTTCTAAGATTGATATTCAGTCCGGGTGATACCAAGTGAAAGTGAGGGAGTATGACATTCCCAAGATGGCCTTCTGGACTAGGTATGGGAACTTTGAGTTTGTGGTTAAGTCCTTCAAGTTGACTAATGAAGTAGCTATATTCATGGATCTTATGAATTGGGTCTTTAAACTCTACCTTGATTGCTTGTGGTGGTTTTGTTTGATGATATCTTGATCTATTCTCATGGTGAGGAGGAGCGTGTGGATCACTTGAGGGTGGTGTTGCAAATCTTGAGGGTGGAGAGGTTGTATGCCAAATATGAAAAATGCGAGTTTTGGTAGAAAGAGGTTTCCTTCCTAGGTCATGTGATGTCAGGTGATGGCATTAAGTTGGATCCTAAAAAGATGGAGATGACTAGAAATTGGCCTACACCTTTGACTCCATCGGATAGTAAATTTTCTTGGGCTTAGTGGGTTATTATTGGAGGTTTATGAATGGCTTTCTTCCATTGCTTCTCCTATGACTAAGTTGACCCAAAAGAAGGCAAAATTTGTGTGGACCAATGAGAGTTAGAAAAGTTTTTGAACCTTAAAATATAAACTTGTCTTCTCTCCTATCTTGTCTCTACCAGAAAGGTTGGAAGGGTTTGTTGTGTATTGTGATTCTTCACGAATTGGTTTGGGTTATGTTTTGATGTAAAATGGTAAGGTGATAGCATATGCCTCTAGGCAACTTAAGGTGCATGAAAAGAATTATCCTACCCAAGATCTTGAATTGGCCGCCATGGTATTTTCTTTGAAAATTTGGCATCATTACTTGTATGGGGTTCATAATTATGTGTTCACCGATCATAAGAGTCTCCAATATGTGTTCACCCAAAAAGATCTTAACTTGAGACAAAGAAGGTGGTTAGAGCTCCTTAACGATTATGATATAAGTATGCATTATCACCCTGGCAAAGCTACTGTTGTGGCCGATGCTCTAAGTAGGTTGTCTATGGGTAGTCTAGCACATGTTAATGATGGTGGCAAAGAGGTGGCTAGAAAGGTTCATTGATTAGCTAGATTTGGGGGTTAGGTTTGAAGAAGTGGATAATGGTGGTGTAGAGGTTGTTGATGGTTCTAAGTCTTTATTGATTGAGGAGGTAAAGGCCAAACAAGATCTCGACCCCACCTTGCTAGAGTTGAAGGCCTTGGTGAGAGAAGGTAAAGTGTAGGTTTTCTCCCAAGTGGGAGATGGTGCCCTTAGGTACAAAGGTAGATTGTATGTGCCTAGTGTTGATCACTTATGAAATAAGATTCTAGATAAGGCTCATAATTCTTCCAATTATATTCACTCCGGTTCTACAAATATGTATAGAGATTTGAGGGAGGTGTATTGGTGAGGTGGTATGAAGAAAGACATTGCAAAGTTCATATCCGGATGTAACAATTGCCAACAAGTAAAAGTCGAACATCAAAGGCCGTGTAGCCCAGCCCAAGGTATAGAGATTCCTACTTGGAAGTGGGAGAAAATTAATATGGATTTTGTGGTTGGTTGCCTAAGACTAGATAGCATTTTGATTCTATTTGGATTATGGTTAATAGAATGATAAATCGGCTCATTTCCTACCAGTTAAAACTACTTATGGTGCCAAAGATTATGCCAAATTGTATATTCATGAGTTGGTTAGATTACATGGGTGTCTTTTTCTATCATATCGGATTGTGGTGCTCAATTCACTTCTCACTTTGGGAGGTCTTTCCAAAGAGGTCTTGGTACCAAGGTTAAGGTTAGCATGACCTTCACCCTCAAACGGATAGCCAAGCCAAAATAACAATCCAAACTCTTGAGAATATGCTTAGAGCTTGTGTCTTAGAGTTTAAGGATAGTTGGGATGAATATCTTCCACTCATTGAGTTTTCTTACAACAATAGCTATCATTCAAGCATTGGTATGACTCCTTTTGAGGCTCTTTATGGTAGGCATTGTAGTTCCCCAGTTGGATGGTTTGAGGTGGGGAAGATGGCTTTGTTAGGACCGAATTTGGTTATGGAGGCCATGGAGAAGGTGAGGTTGATAAGGGAGAGATTGAAAACAACACAAAGTCGACAAAAGTCCTATTCCGATGTAAGGAGAAGGGATCTTGAATTTAAGGTTGGTGATTGGGTCTATTTGAAAGTCTCACCCATGAAGGGTGTGGTACAGTTTGGCAACAAGGATAAATTGATTCCAAGATTTGTGGGTCCTTATAGAGTGTTGAGGAGGATTGGTAAGGTGGCATATGATTTGGAGTTGCCCATTGATATGAATACGGCTCATCCTGTTTTCCATGTATCTATGTTGAGAAAGTGTGTGGGTGACCCAAGTACTATTATATCTTTGGATGTTGTGGGTGTTGTAGAAGATAATTTTACTTATGAAGAGGTTCCGGTAGAAATTTTAGATAGATAAATGAAGAAGTTGTGAAACAAAGATGTCGCTTTCGTCAAGATTCTTTGGAAAAACGAACAAGTTGAATGTGTCACATGGGAAGCCGAAGCGGACATGAGAAAATAATATCCATATATCTTCCACTTTACTCAAGCCTAAGGTACTAATTTAAGTGCCCCTCTATGATTGCAAGTTTTAAGATTCAGCCATCATGTCATTGCATGCATTCATGTTTATGTTGACAAGTTTATGGTAATTTTAGACATTCATGTTAAGATTTTTGAAAATGATATTTAAGTATATTTGTTGCATTCATGTTGGGCTGAGATATTCATTATTACTTCTCTTATGTATGCTTGTTTGCATTCGAGGGTGAATTTTCCCAAGGAAGAGATTTTGAAACATCCCAAAAATGCTCGAAAATGTGCCTTAGAAATGCCAATAATCATAATTTTCATATATCTCAAAATTTGTGCGTGATATCGAAAATTCGACTTCATATTCATGATCAGGAGATAAAATTTAGTGGTAGATGGGTATAACCCTGATTATAGAGCAACCATAGTCAAAAATAATTTTCCAAAAATTTTCTTATACAGTGTCAACCCGCACCCTGGCCGCGATTCGCCAGGGGCACGAATCAGTGTTATTTTGTACCTCAATAACTGTTTCAACCCAAGGGCCTTGGGGTCATATCCCCATACCCTCCTATATGTAAAAACACCTATACTTAGCTATTTTTCAACTCTATATCACTCAAAACATTCTCAAAACCCTCTCTAACACTTAGCCAAATATTTTATCCAAATTCAAGTGTCCCAACTCATTTGTGGATCTCAAGAACTTCATCCAAGTTTCAAGTTCTAATTCAAATCTTCTTCAAGGAAATCCCCAAATTTGAGGTTTGTGGGCTTCAACCATTGGGTCCTTTCACCCATGGTACCCAACCTTCCTTTTAATGTAAATTGCATGTTTTCAAGTTCAATTATCTATGGGTATCTCTCATTATGAAATTTGATTATAAACTATGTTGGGGTTTCATGAAAGGTTGACTATTTAAGCATGTTTTCAGCTTTGAATCTATGCTTTACTATGAGATTTGATGAAGGGTTTCAAGTTATATTGCATGAGGGTTTTACTATGTGTTGATGGGTTGATTTAACTTGAGTTTTCTCACATGATTTAACGCTTGAATTGCATGATTTTGAACTGGCATTAAATACTAGCCAAGTGCTTGATAAATTGTCTTGTTAAGGATTCTTGAGCTATTTATGATCTATTGTATAGCTTGAGAGTCAAGTGACTTTATGATGATGAAAAAAGATGTGTGTGTATTGAATGCATGAAAAGTATCTATAGTGTTGCAAGTTGACCATATCTTGTTAGAGGGTGATATGCCTTGACCACCTTGTCGAGGGATGACATATCCATACTACTATGTTGAGGGGTATATACCTTGACCAGCTTGCCGGGGAGTGACATGCCCGTACTATCACATTGAGGGATATATAGTTTGACCACCTTGTTAGGTAGTGACATGCCCGTACTACCACGTTGAGGGGTAGATACCTCAATCACCTTCCAATGGGGTAACATGCCTTGGATTGCAAGTAAGTTTGCTTGGTCTATGATGATGGTCTCTTCCTTCATATGTAATATGTTCTATACAAGCATGTTTTACTTCGAGTATTGATCATGCATGCCATTTTGATATTATACCTATCCATTGTCCATGACTATGCATTTTGATTATGTTGGCTTATATCTTGTCGTATTACATCCTATATACTTAGTACATTCAAACGTACTAAAGCATACTCTATGCCTACATGATGTTACCATATAGGAATTGAAGCACCTTTCGATCATCCTCCCCGTGACTAGCTCGATGCTTTGGAAGATGAGCTTTTGGTGAGTCCTCAAGTTCGGAACAATAGTTATTCTACTCTGGCTTATGTTATTTCTCTATGTTGAACTTTGATACTATGAGGCTGAGCCCAGAAAGTGTCTTGGCCCCCACCCAATATTTGCTAGAGGTGTTCTTTGAACAATTGATGTAATTATGCTATGATCTTGACTCTTGAATATTTTATGGTCATCAAAGACTTCCCTTAGTCCCTTTATCCCTTTTTATTATCTCTTGATGTTGTTTAATTTGCTTCCGCGACTAAGGATATGTGATTGATATACTAAGAGGCTTGTTTGGGTCCCTTCAAGTTCCCATTCACCGTGTCACGTCTAGGCCCTAAGTTTTGATCGTGATACTATGGATATTGGCTAAAGGTTTGACCACACAACTCAACCAATTGGTGGGCACCCTCGAGAGCTCAAATGATAAGAGGAGGAAGGAAAAGGCCAATATAGCTCTAGTTGGGGATGCTTAATCTTGTACTAGACTACCAGTGCCCGAGTACCCAAAGAAAAAGACCCCTTTTGCCGCTTGTCAAGGGTGTGGTAAGAAACACTAAAGGAGGTGCTTTGTGGGGATTGTGGATCGCTTCAAGTGTGGCGGTGTTGGGCATAAGATGAGGGGTTGTCTGGTGGCCTCAAAGGAAGGGAGAAAAAGGGGGCAATTTGAAGGAAGACTCCCATATGCTAAGCCCAATGGCAATGGTGGGATGACCCATCCTAGGTGACCAAAATGTGGGAGAAATCATAATGGCACATGTCTGAGGAACACGGGTGCATGCTTTGGGTTTGGCATGATGGGCCACAAGATTGGTGACTGTCCATATGTTCAAAGAAAGGGTAAGGGTGTTGGTGTTCAAGCTTCTCTGCCATGCCACAAGTATGGGAAGCATTATTGGGGAGATTTTTTGGCTGGTTAGAGTGCATGTTTTGAGTGTGCTGCAAAGGATCACGAGTTCAAACATTATCCATGGGTTACTAAGGTCTATGAGGATGACAATTGACGTGAACAACCATACCCCTCTAGGGGTCACTAGACTTGGCATGGTGTTTCACAGGTATGTTAGAGGTTTTTGATTTGGATGTGTATGCATTGATAGACCCGGGTGCCACTCCTTCTTTTATTACTCCTTTTGTCACTAAAAAGCTTCATGTTAGTCCCAAATTATTGTGTGAACCTTATGAAGTATCTACTCCCATTGGTGAGTCCATTGTTGCTAGAAGAGTCTATAGACATTGTCCTATGTTCATTTTGCATAAAATCTTGCCTTGTGATTTGTTGAATTAGATATGGTTGATTTTGATGTCATGCTTGGGATGGATTGGTTGTATACATACTATGATTCTATTGATTATAGATACCATAGAGTTAAATTTCAATTCCTTAATGATCTTGTCCTTGAGTAGGGAAGAGGATGTAGTGGTCAAAGGTAGATTCATTTCTTGTCTTCAAGCCGAAAAGTTATTTCGAAGGGTCTTCTTTATCATCTTGTGAGGGTTAGGGATGTTGAGTCCAAAGTCCTTCCTATCGAGTTAGTTCCAGTGGTTAATGAGTTTCTTGATGTCTTTCCCAATGAACATCCGGGTGTTCCTCCCGAAAGGGAAATAGATTTTGGTTTAGATCTCCTTCCTGATACTCAATCCATTCCTATTCCACCTTACTGTATGGCCCCGGCAAAGTTGAAGGAGTTGAGAGAGCAATTGAGGGATGTGTTGGAGAAGGGTTTCATAAGGCCTAGTAAGTTATCTTGGGATGCACCAGTATTATTTGTCAAGAAAAAGGATGGTTCTTTTAGAATGTGCATTGATTACTGGCAACTTAATAGAGTCACCATAAAGAACAATTACCCTCTACCAAGGATTGATGACCTTTCTGATCAACTTCAAAGGGCTAGTCACTTTTCTAAGAATAATCTTCGGTCCGGGTATCACCAAGTAAAAGTGAGGGAGTGTGATATTCCCAAGGCGGCTTTTCGGACTAGTTATGGGTACTTTGAGTTTGTGGTTATGTCCTTTGGGTTGACTAATGCACTGGCTATATTTATGGATCTTATGAATAGGGTCTTTAAACCCTACCTTGACTTGTTTGTGATGGTTTTTTTTAATGACATCTTGATTTATTCCCGTAGTGAGGAGGAACATGTAGATCACTTGAGGGTGGCGTTGTAAATCTTGAGGGAGGAGAGGTTGTATGCAAAATATAAAAAATGTGAGTTTTGGTTGAAAGAGGTTTCTTTTCTAGGGCATGTGGTGTTAGGTAATAACACTAAGGTGGATCCTAAGAAGATGGAGGTGACTAGAAATTGGCCAAGACCTTTTACTCCATCGGACATTAGAAGTTTCTTGGGTTTGGTGAGTTATTATCAGAGATTTGTGAATGGTTTTTATTTTATTGCTTCTCCTATGACTAAATTGACATAAAAGAAGGTGAAATTTGTGTGGACCGATAAGTGTGAGAAGATCTTCCAAAATTTGAAAGATAAGCTTGTCTCCACTCTTATCTTGGCTCTACGGAAGGGTTGGAAGGATTTGTTGTATATTATGATGCCTCACGAATTGGTTTGGGTGTGTTTTGAAGAAAAGTGGTAAGGTAATAGCATATGCCTCTAGATAACTTAAGGTGCATGAGAGGAATTACTCCCACATGGTCTTGAATTGGTGGCAGTGTTGTTTGCTTTGAAAATTTGGTATCACTACTTGTACGGGATTCATGTTGATATGTTTACCGAGCACAAAAGTCTCCAATATATGTTCACTCAAAAAGATATTAACTTGAGACAAAGATGGTGGTTAGAGATCCTTAAAAATTATGATATGAGTGAGCATTATCACCCCAAAAAAGCTAATGTTGTGACTGATTCTCCAGGTAGGTTGTCTACGGGTAGTCTAGCTCAAGTTGATGATGGTGGCAAAGAGATGGCTAGAGAGGTTCACCGGTTGGCCAAATTAGGGGTTAGGGAGGATGAACTTTATAATGGTGATGTAGTGGTTGTTGATGGTTGTAATTCTTCTTTGATTGAGGAGGTGAAGGAAAAACAAGATTTTGACCTTGCCTTGCTAGAGTTGATGGCCTTGGCCTTGGTGAGAGATGGTAAGATGGAGGTTTTCTCTCAAGGGGGAGATGGTTCCCTTAGGTATCAAGATAGATTGTGTGTGCCAAATGTGGATGATTTGAAAGAATTGATCTTGAAGGAAGACTATAATTCACCCTATTCCATTCACCCAATTCTACAAAGATTTACAGAGACTTGAGGGAAGTGTACCGGTGGGGTGGTATAAAGAGAGACATTGCTAAGTTAATATCCGAATGTCACAATTGCCAACAAGTGAAAGTCAAACATCAAAGGCTGGGTGGTCTAGCCCAAGATTTAGAGATTCCTACTTGGAAATGGGAGGAAACCAACATGGATTTTGTGGTTGGGTTGCCTAAAACTAGGAAACATTTTGACTCTATTTCGGTTATTGTGGACAGAATGACAAAGTCGGCAACCTTCTTACCGGTCAAAACTACTTATGGTGCCAAAGATTATGGAAAATTATACATTCATGAGTTGATTAGATTGCATGGGGTGTTCTTATCTATCATTACGGATCGTGGTACTCAATTCACTTCTCATTTTTGGAGGTCCTTCCAAAGAGGTCTTGGTACCAAGTGTTGACACCCAATTTTGTCCGGCCTATAGCTTATCTTAGAGTGTCAATTCATTAAAATAGATGTTTTACTTATATTCAATTTAATTCAAATTTTTGTATATTTCTAACATTTCTTCTTATTATTATTTTGTTTTTGATGTTATATGTATTTTTTTTTTACATGTTAATTGATCCGATTTAATTCATCATGTATTTTAAAATTCAAACCTGTATATTTTTCAACCCCACCAATTCCCCTCTTCAAGAAAAACACACTTTCTTTTTCCATGCATGCGTGCTCCCAGTTATATCTTTTGTCAGATAATTCCTAGGCCTAATCTCTTTCTTTAACTATGTAAGAAGTCCACCTGATATTTCCCCTTCCCCATTCATCTTTCTCACACCCATTTTCGACCCTCTCTCCGGCAAAGAGAAATCTAGCCGCCACCATCCTCTCTTCTCCGTTTCCCACCCAAAACGCCATCCAAACCAGCAACAAAACCGACACCGATTCCCACTGTTCTTTCACCCATAACTTCTCTACTAGTTATATATATACACACACACCTCTCCATAACTTCACCATAATCACAATTTCTCTCCAAAATATTCAGTTCTCTCATCTGGGTTTGTCTTGTTTTTGTTCAAAACCATCCGTTCAAAACCCCTAAAATTTGAATCTTTTTCTGCTTTAGGTTTCTCTTGTTTTGGCTCAAAATCCCCAATTTTGAATCTTTCAGTTGTCTTGTTTTGGTCCAAATGGTCCATTGTAGCAACAACTTAGTTCGGATTCTGAATATAGTAACCCTTTTGCTGTTGATCCCAATCATAGGAGGAGGGATATGGTTGTCAAAAAAAGCCAATACAGAGTGTGAGAGGTTTCTTGAAAAGCCAGTGATAGCATTAGGTGTCCTCACACTGCTTGTTTCATTGGCTGGTATAATTGGCTCTTGTTGTAGAGTGACTTGGCTACTTTGGGTTTGTCTACTTGTTATATTCTTGTTGATTTTTCTTCTTTTCTATTTCACAATATTTGCTTTTTGTGGTGATTAATAAGGGTGCTGGTGAAGCAAATTTCTGGTAAAGGGTATAAGGAGTATCAACTTGTGGATTATTCTAATTGGTTGCAGAAAAGAGTTTATAAGAATTGGAATAGAATTCAGAGTTGTTTGCGGGATAGCAAGATTTGTGATAGCTTGTTGGAGGGATCTAACACTAAGGCTGATGATTTCTTCCAGGAACATCTCTCTACTCTTCAGTCTAGTTGTTGCAAGCCATCAAATGACTGTAACATTCCCATTCACCTCTTTGGTTTTCTTTTTCGAATGTTTATTTTCTCCATGTTGGATTTTGTTCAAATATGTGTTATTTTGGATTTGTTGCCATGTCGTTGGGCTATTATGTTCATTGATGTTGTTGAATGCATGGCTGGACGGCTATATGGTGCGAAATGTTCTTAGTTTTGTTGGGTGTTTTGGTCATTGTTGCTGTAGTATCATTAATGTCGTGTTTCACACACCTCTATTTGCTATGCTTCTCTGAGTTGGTAGTTGTCTGAGTCCTGGTATCTCTGTTGTGGTAGCTTCTATATTTACTTGTTTGCCTCTATTTCTTCCTTAATCATGATTAGTACGAATTTTCCTCTCTGAGCAGTGACTTGAATATAATGCTATATGACCTCTGGTTGGCAGCTTGGATTTTTAACTTGCTGGTCCATATGTGGTCGCTAATCCTGTTTAGGCTTGGATTCTGTTAAGCATATTTATTTAGTCTAGAGTTCTAAAATGGCCAATGACGAATCTATCCGTCGGATTTCGAGGCCTCCCTTTTCAAAATGACAGAAAAAGTTAGTTTATATTTATCTTCGTTACATATTAAATTTCGAGTTCATTATTGATTAAATTTGGCCGATGAAAGATCTATCCATCGGATTTCCGAGGTGTCCCCATTTAAAAAAGGATGGAACAAGTTTAATTTATATTTTTATATATGTTTCACTATATTTTGTCATTTTATGGTTTTGTCTTGTTAGTGAATCAGCATTAGCTTATAGTTTATTTGTTTGTGTGATTATTAAAAGTGATACATAAGAAATTCTAGTTTAGATAAATACTTTTTATTACTTTAATATTCGGAAACTTTTGTTTAAATTTACGCACAATGTTTGTAAAATTTTAGTTTAAATTTTGTATATTATTTGTCAAAAGAACAATTTTATTTTATTACGTTATTTAGAAAAAATTAGTTTATGACACTATATTATTTTGTTTCCATCACCATATTATTTTATTATTATTTCCATCATCATATTATTTTATTACTGTTTCCATCATCATATTATTTTATTATTATTTTTGTCACTATGTTATTTTATTGTTGTCCCCAAACTCGATATCGTGTACATGAGAAGAAAGTTATCACATGAAGGATCATAAGCTTGTAAGTAAACTTGTTTCATCATATCTTGACTTTGATTTATTATTTATTTATTCATTATTATGTATATTGTTAATGCCTATTTATTCATGATTATCGTGCTTGTATTATATTGTCTATCTCCTCCTCAATTTGTAAAAAATGAATTCAGTCGTGATCCACATTTGTGGATTCTGAAGTATGCTAATACCTTCCCTTTGGGATCACTTGAACCCCTTACCTGGAATTTTTGGTTCACAGATCACTTTTGTAAATAATTAATTGGTTTTCTAATTATCCTTAAAATTAGGTGGCGACTCCTAAAATCAAAAAATATTTTTTTCAAAGTTAAATTATTTTTTTCATTATTCAAATTCTTTTTATTTTATTAATTTTCATCGAGTTGTCGCGACGTTGCGCCTTCGGGATATCAACAGAATGTTGACTCTACTGGGAAAGCTTTGAGGTTCTAACTATTATGAGTTCTTTTTTTTTTCAAATTGAGGAGGTTTCTATTTTATTTGTTTATTTATTTTCGTATTATCTCACATATGTATATATCATTATTTGTATGTCTATATTTGTTTATATTCAGTCATTATTTATTTACTTATGTTCGTGCGCAACCATATTCTTTGTTTAGGTGCATTTGTGTATAATTGTTGCATAATTTGTCATATTTTTGTTTGTTTGATAT
>JAABOM020013447.1:0-19268 GCA_011800125.2 Solanum clarkiae | reverse complement strand
GTTTTGAGATGAGGGTTCCCAGGAAACAGCCTCTCTACTTTTATGGTAGTGGTAAGGTCTGCGTACATTCTACCCTCTCCAGACCCCACTTGTGGAATTTTACTGGGTATGTTATTATTGTTGTTCAAGAATATTAGGCAAACATTAATCTGGATTTTTTTTCTACGCAATTGAAGTTTAACTACTTTTGCAGATTATTTAAATAAGTCATCTCAATGATTTTATTTATATATATACTATATTAAAAATATGAAAATATTTAGTAATGTTGTTTGAACTTTTTGCCTTTCTTTAAAAGTCCTTTCTTTGATTCCATCAATCTCGGATGGAGCCAAAGATTCACTATATTTTGTCTTTGGAGTATGATGGAATAAAGCAAAATGGCTTTTTAAATTGTCTACTCTTCTTTCAATTGTGAAGTATCAGTTAGTCAATGCAACTTTCGACGCTCATCATGGGTCATCTGGAAACAGTCGCGCTATGTTTTTAAACATAGAGGTCAGGCTGCGTACATTCAACCCCCCTTACCCCGCAATAGACGGGAGCCTTTGAGGTATTGGGGTAATGTTGTTGTTGTTGTATTAAAAGTCCTTTCTTCAGACAAAATCGCCTTTTTACTTTTTTTCCTTCAAATTATTATCTAATTTATCTTTATAATATAAAAAATTCTAAATATATAAAGTCCTAAAATATAACCAGAATCCTAAAACTAAATGAACTACGCTAAACAAATTTAATTAATCTCGTTTAACGTAGAATTCTTTTAATTAATCTCCTTTAACGTAGAATTCTTTCTCTTTTTTCCTTCCCTTCACCCACATTCAGTTTCGTTTTGTTTTAGGGATTCTTTTTCTGGTGCAGTTGAATTTAATTTAAGCTTTTTAATTGGAGCAATTTTGATTTAGCCTTTTAGAAGTAAGTTTTAAATGACCCCAATAATTTTGGAGAGAATAAGTTTTGATTAGATATAGAAAAGAATCCTTTCAAAACTATTCCATTGATTATTATTTTTTCTTAAAAAAATTTGATTGTTTCAATATTCACTTTTGGATTAGAATTCATTTTTTGATTTAGGACTATTTTATGTAAATATTTTGACTATTAAATATTTTTTTAATAAAAGTATGTAATATAATAAATTTAAAAAGAAAACAAAATCAATAAAAATTATATTGAAAACATTAAATTACTCCTTTTATATTTAAGAATCTTTTGTTACATCAAATTTTAGTGAATTAATTATTTAATTCTAACTATTAAACACTAGATTATTACTTTATGTATTCAAAAATTTTAACATATCTATATTATTCGCATCTTTGCTCTATCACAATAGACTTAACTATTACATCAAACTAATAATATTTATTTATATAAATATTATATTTATTTAATGATAAGTACAATTCATATATAATTTTCAAATCAACGTAACTCATACGTGTAACATGCGTACACTAAACTAGTACTATATTAAAAGTGTGAAACTAAACTAGTACTATATTAAAAGTGCAAACATCTTTAATAATGTTGTTTGAACTTTCTGCCCTTTATTAAAATTATCTTTTCACCCATTTTCTTTAATACTAACTTCTAAAATATATGGAAATAAGTGATAAAATAAGGGCTTCTAACCGTGTTAAGAGTCTTAAATCTTCTTTATTTGATAGACTTCTACTTCTTTCTTATTTGAATCAAGAAACCCTAGAGCCGCTAAGGAAAACCCTAATTTATCATGAGTTCTAATTAGTGATAGAATCTTTATATATAGGACCTTTATAAATAAATAAATAAAAAGTTGAATATGGTTATATTGTTATTTTACATATAATTTACAATATTTTGCTTTTGAATTTTTTACCTCTATCTCACGTTGTTTAATTTTTCATGTTGTCCTATTTTGTATTTATCTATCTAGATCATTTATTTTCTAATAATGTGATGTTAATTTATTTTATTTTGCAGCGTTGATGACATAATTTATGAACTCTACTTTTTCGAAAAAATAGAAAAAGAGTTGACGATGATAATTGATGATTTGTCTTGTTGGTAAGTAATGCGTTCATTTTTTTACATCAAATATGGATTAATGATATTTATTATTGAAATATCTACCTTATTACAAGTAATTATTTAATTTTTAAATAACTACACATACTTGAATTTTCTCTGAACAAATTAATGTCATGTTTTAGTTCAAACTCAAAGAATCACACAAAAAAGGGAAGATGGTCGTTCGAAGTAGCACTCATGCTCGGAGAGAGTAACCGCTCGCAGAGAGTAATCAACATCCAATATCAATTTATTAAGAATAAACCTACTAATAGAACCTGACAATTCTTTGAAATAATTTTATTTTCTAATATTAAAGGTATCATTTTTAGTTTTTTAGTTTTTGCACTTTTCATATAATTTGTATTGCTAGAATAGAAATATACTAAGAATATATTAAAATAGTCTATGATTTGTTTATATTAAGATAAAAGCTATATATCAACAAAATTTTATGTTATGTTTGTTAATAAGAAATTATCATCTAAAGAGTTATATTATTTATATGCTATATAGAAAACATGTTAAACAAAAAAAAAAGGTGAACTACAGGAAAATTAAAATCAACTTTATCGCATGAGTATACGCCAAGAGAAAAAAAAAAGTCTGGAAATATTTTTATAAGAGAAAATTATTTACGGTAAGAGGTATTAGGAGAATTAATAATCAAAGAATCCTAAAATATATGATAAGAGAAAATTATATCTTAAGAGTTCTAAGGTATTCTCTTATCAAAATATATGAATTTTTTACATTATTAAGTTATTTATTTTATACAAAATAAAAGAATGATATTTTCTTTTTTCTATCATTTTTATTTTTAATTATTTTAATAAATGTCATTCTCCATTAGTAATTTTTACATAACACTTTTATTTACTAAAGTCAAGTTAGATGAAATAGTTAAATCTAAGTTAAGTATATCAATGTTTATATATTAAGTACAATGTAAAGACTCTTGACATATGACTTTCATTTTTCTTATGGTGCAACTCCAAGTTGTCATTTTTCATTTTATCACTACTATTTTTGTTAATGTTAATTTCTAAAAGTTTTATATTTAATATTATATTGTACCTGCACCCAATTTTCTTCTCAAACTATTATTTCACTTTCTTATAATATTTAAAATAAAGGAATCCTAAAGTATATGGTAAGAGAAAAATATAGAGCATGAGATATTAGGTAGAATAATAATTAAGGAGTTCGAAATATATAGTAAAATTAAAAATATTAAGGAGATTTTAGACATCTCAACAAAGACATGATTGACAAAAAGTTGCATTGGTTAGTTTTATTATTTTTTTCTTTTAATTATGAAAGTTATCTATATTTTCAATATTTCATGATTAATCAATCTTCATTGACAAATTTTGTGGTCTAAGTTGTCGACAAAAACCCAACTATTTGCTCAATTTTTATTCCCATATATGAAAAAAAGTCTATTTAATGGAATATAATTTTTTTACTTTACTTTTTTTAACAAATTATGATCATTTTGATCCCGAATAAAACAAATAGAACTATACAAATTATTTATAAAATATATCATCTACATTATATTTAACTAAATGTATGTTTAAGATCATCCATTATTATTTCATTTATTTAGAATTGTGTAGGCTAGGTATGAAAAAAGATCTTGGTAGATAGCGCTATTGCCGAATGAGGTCTGTTAAGTTTGAAATTAATTTTGTTTTTGAAAAAAAAATAAGTAATTAGTTGGACTTCAATGCGGATAAAAATGTATTCTCTTATAACAATATTAAGAATTTTCAAATTTTTATGATATTTAATTTAATAATATTGATGTGACACACACGTGTAATGCACGTACATTAAACTAATATGAATAAATACGTATAGGAAAAATAAGAAAATTATATGTAAGAGTTCAAATGTTGTTCGCATAATATATTTGGCCAAAATATAACGTTAGGACAAATATGGTCCAAAAGTATAATAACAAATGTAAATATGACCAAAAAAATATATACGAAAAATAGATAATTATAAATGATTTTTTAAAGTAAAGGGCAAATATTACCATTTTCTATTTAACTAAGTAGAATAAGCAATTACTTGCTTGCCTCTCAATTACTTTCATTAGTCCATCTTAAGTAAATTATTGGAGAATTATACATTCTTTACAAAAAATATTTAAAGATAAAAATTAAAAATTATTTTTCACTATTATCTTTTTTTAAGAATTCTTTAAATTATTGTTTAAAAAATATTAAATAGTTAAGAACCTCATTAAAAGAAAAAGTAATGTGGTTAAAAAAAACCCTTAATAATTCTCTTGAACTTTAAAAAATTTACTTATCCTGAAACTGAAACTGGATGAAAATTATTTTCTCCCCTCAACTTTAATTTAAGAATCAAATCTCCCCCGCCCTGAACTTCAAGCCTAATCAACTCCCCCGTTTATCCTATGCATTGTCCATATTACCCTTGTTATATCACATATTTAAAACATATTTATATTATATATAATTTATTTTTTAACCTAGAATTTATAATTTTTTCTTTAAGTTCATTAATATTATAAGTAGAATAATTTTTTTTATGAATTTGTCAAAATTTAATATTATTTTTATGATCGTTATTTTAATATAATATGCATTAAATGTGTATATATGTGTGTATGCATATATTTTTGTTTTTCATCACTCTCTTACTCCATGTATCTCATATTACTTGGCCCTTCTTAGTGTGACACTCCTTAAAATTATTTTATTAAAATAACATTAATAATATGCTTTTAAAATTTACATTTGACTACTACTACTATATGTACTTATTTTAATAATTAAGGTAGAAATTAAAAAATAATTGATTTCATAAATTGGACAAGTAAATTAAAATAACTATTTTTATAATGAAGGTCAAATAACATAAAAGAGGGGATATTCTCTATTATCTATATAATAAACAAGTTTTGATTCACATTGAAGTATTACATAAATCATAATTTAAACTAAATTAAATTCTAAATAAATACAATCTTAAAAAAGGTGGCCTTAATTGACTAATTATTTTGTATTTCCTATATCAGAACATATTTGTTCAGTTATTATTCTCTGTTATTTCACTTGTCTAAATAAATATTAAAGTTTTGATTATTACTACTCCCCCGTTTAAAAAATTATGATCTAATTTGGATTAACACGAAATTTAAGAGAATAAAAAGATTTTTCACTCTTGTGGTCCCAAATTAAAGTTATGTCAAATGTGCCAAAATGCCCTTGAATCTTGTAGTTTTAAATATGTTACGTGAAAAGTTGAAATTAAAGTTTTGCCAAAAAAGAAAATGAGCATTCTTTTTTAAATAGACCAAAAAAGAAAATAGCTCATTCTTTCTTTTTTAAATGGAAGAAATATTAAAAAAATTAATTTTATTATTATGTTATATTACTTCATTATAGAACATCATTAACTTATATACTTAATTATTAGTATTTTTACTTTTTTGTCTAAAAGATAATATTTATGTTTTTATGAAAAATCTAGGGAAAACTAAGTTTGTACCCCTTTAAATCAAACTATTTACATTCGTATATTTCTTTACATTTTGTACCCCCATATTATTAAAATTTTGCCCCCTAATACTAAATTCACGAGCTGACGTCATACTGACATCAGCACCTGCTTGTATGATATACTAATAGGGTATACATATACCAACAGAATATAAAGAGAGCGACTGGGCCAGCCTGATTGAGGAGCAAATCCATGATATACTGATGGTGCTTAACTATTGTAATAAGCCACAAAGCTTAAAATTAAAAAGAAATTTAAGTTTATATCCCTTTGAAGCAAACTATCCATATTCATATACCCTCTTATATTTATGCCTCTTTCTATTAAAATTCACGTGCCCTATATGATATACCAATAACGTATCATGCCGGTATCACAGAGGATTAAGATACAAAGCTTGACTTAAATAGAAAAATTTAAAAGAAAACTGAAGAGTCGTAGAAATACGACTCTTATAACAAGAGATTTTTGCGCGTTCTCAAGCAAATTTATTATGTTGATGTTTGTTTTTTGTGATTTTTCAGGAAAAATGACTACGGCATGGAGAAATGGGTGTACTATAGAAAAATGATGAAAAAGAGCACAAAGAGGAGCAAAAATGGAACCAAGTGTGGGCACACGGAGACCTACACGTCTCGTGTACTTTTACACGGACCGTGAGGCCCATCGTGGCCTCACACTTGGTGGATGATGGCAGTTATGAGGAGAAAAAGAGAGGCGTAGGCGACGAAGGCATGTCCCACGGCACGTTTCACGGATCGTGGGAAGTGTGATGGGTCATTCCAAGTGCTGTCAAAGTGACGTGATGAGCTATTATCGTCGAATGTGGAAGACTTCGCGCTAAGTGGTGTGAGACGAGACTTGTCATGGGCTGTGTGATCAACCACGGTCTGTGACTTGGCTCGTGACGTCAAAGGGGAGCTGGAAAATTCGAAGGCCAGGTAGACGATCCGTTTCATGGACCGTTTAAACTCACACGGCCCGTCTACTGGCATATGAAGAAGCACCTGGAGTTCCAGTGAAGTACAACCACATGGACTGTTTAACGGTCAGTCTACCGACTCACAGGCCGTGTGGTGGCCCATTCCCATGCTGACATGATTTTTCCTATTTTAATTTGGATTAGATTTTCTTTGTAGATAAATAGTATTTTTATTTGGTTTTTACGGAGTCTTGGAAGGCTAGAGACAAGAAACGCTGAAAAATATTATTTTCCTTGATATTTCACAAAACTTTGGGATTTTGCTTCTCTTGTTCAAGATTGTAACTCGTGGATTTATTGATTCTTCAATAGTAAGTCATTTATTATGAATTTCTTGTATCATTGTGGGTTTTCTTTCTTGAATTTGCTAGGCTAAGCCTACAAATAGGGTTGTGGGATCCATGATAAATCAATAAGATACGCGAATATGGGGTAAATCTTGGGATTGAGTACGTATTTATTGTAGTAATCTTCATTATAATTTCTTCCTTGATGAGTTGACACATTATGGTAAGCCTTTATTCATTACATGCCCGAAAAGGATGTTTTGATTAGGAAAAGAGTTCTACGACAGAAATTCAGAATTTTTAATCTAGTCTAAGTACTTGAGATCGAAAAGTGAGAGTATTCCGGGATTGAGAACAAGGGTTAGCAAGTATACATTCTGAGACTGAAAGGTAATGAATGATATGCATCTAAGAAGGATCGAGAGGTGAATTAGATGTTACATAACTTGTTAGATCTTATATATGTAATCATGAACAAGTTTACCACTAAACTCGGCTATCGCATTAGATGTCATGGGGAACATAATCCTAGCTGCGCATAAATTGTTTGAAATTTAGTAGTCCTTGCACTCATTTATTATTTTATTTTAGTAACTTAGCTTAAAAAACCAAAACCCCCCATTTACTTTATGCACTTTTATTTCGGCAATAGATATTACATCTGAAAATGGTGCTAATAGACATATTCTCACGCATTCCCTATGGGATCGGTCGACCTCAACTCTTATTGAGTTTTATATTTGATCAATGACCGCATTACTATTCCTTTTAGAGTGTAAATTTGGGCGTATCAAATTTTGGCGCTGTTACCAGGGATTACGGTGAAGTAATAGTCTATTAGTTGCAATTTTCAGTTTGTAATACTAGTCCCTAATTTTACATTTGTTTCTTGGTAGGGAACCAGTGTTGCATGTCAAACACCCGAAGCAAGGGTGTAGCATTTGTTCCTTATGACCCGAAGCTTACTAAATCAATCCGCAGAATGAATGCCCAAGAACGCGAAGCAGCTAAACAGAGAGAGTTGGCCATGAATCTTGCAGGTGGGGGAAGCGACGGTTTGGGTGACGATGATAATGCTGGCAACGAGGTACCACCTGCTGCACCACTGTGACAGGTGTCGTTGCCCGATGTAAGACCCCAAGTGCCTTAGCCGCCCCAAGCAGTGAATGATGATGATGAGGGTGCTGGGACCACTGGGTCAATTGTACTTCCCCTACTACCTGCAGGTGTTAAGTTCACTATTACTAACACCATGCTATGGATGCTACAGTTGAAAGGGTTGTTCCGCGGAGCAGCAACTGAGGATGCAAATCAGCATGTCCTCAACTTTCTGGTGACATGCCAATCGTTTGAGATTCCTGGAGTTAGTCAGTAGGCAATTAGGTTGCGGTTGTTCCCATTGTCTCTTTCTGGTAAGGCAACTAAGTGGCTGAACGAGCTTCCACATGATTCCATCTGCACCTGGGGAGATTTAAAGGAGGCATTCTTGGAGAGGTTATTCCTGGTATCAAGACAGCTGAAAATCACAGATGATATTAGGTCTCACAAGAAACTGCCGAATGAAGCACTATATGAGACTTGGGAGCAGAAGCTCAAGCAGTGCCCCGATCATCTCCTCAGAGATGAGCACATGAAGGCAGTCTTCTACAGGTCCTGTAACTTTGTGACAAAGCCCATCATAGATGCTGCTTGTAGAGGATCATACATGTATGGGACTTTCCCAAACATAATGGTGATCTTAGATCAAGTAGCCAAGAACAACAGGGCTTGGTACACTAGAGATGGAGACCATCCGGGGCTCGTCTTTGAGATGACTGCAGAACAGCGATGGAAGGAGAAGGAATGGGATCAAGACATGGCCCATATGAAGACCCAACTAGACTTTCTGGCAAAGCGATTCTTGGACGAAGGCACAGAAAAGGTAAAATTTGTAGACACAATGCCCAGGTATAATTATCAAGGTTATAATTATGATGAGGAGGCGAACTTCTTAGGCGGCTGGGGGAGTTACCGGCCATTTAATGCCGGCAATCAAGGTCAGAACTATGGTCGTGATCAGAATTATCAAGGAAAATGGCAGAACAGAGACAAATATATGAACCGTGAGCGTTAGAATGATAGTGGTGCAAATCAAAATTAGAAGAGATAATGGCAAATGTTCTTGACAAAGTTGAGTCCACCGAGGTGGGGATGCGAGATATAAAAGAGAAGATGTCCAATGTTCGGCAGCTGGTCGACTCACATTCCACCTCAATCAAGTAACTAGAGTAGCAGATGGGGCAATTGCCAGTTTTTATAAATCAGAGAAAAGCTGGGTCACTTCCTAGTGATACTATTCAAAACCCAAAAAATGATGGTCATTGCATGGCAGTAACCACGAGGAGTGGTAAGGTACTTTCTAACCCTATTGTACCCAGTAATGCAGGTGTGGATAAAGCTAAAGGCAAGATGCCCAACTCTCTGGAGGTGCATGCTGATGATGTGGGTGAAGAATCTAAGGTGACACCAACAGAGCCTAAGGTTTCTAAAGAGCCTGAGGTGATACCAGTAGTGACTCATCATAATATCATCGTAGTTTTCTTCATAGTTATATATCATGCAAAAGTTCATAGAATCTTTTTAAGTACCCATAACTTGGAAAAAGAGATCTTGAGGAGAAATAGTTGAGCTTGGGAGGGAAAGGTCCTCACAATCAAAACCCACATACCATATCAACTTAATGAAGAGGATACCCAACTTGGAGGGGAAGAAACCAAAAACCCTAGATTGTTCCTTCTTCTTGAGAGCTTGAAAACTTGAGATACGCTTGGGACTTAGAAAGTTAGAATAAGGAGGAAATGAGAGGGATTAGGGCTTAAAGGGCTAATAAAAGGGTTCCTTGAAGGTCAAAACAGCGTAGTATAAGCATAAAATGCTAAGAAATGACAAAACTACCCCTTATAAAAACTGACCGGACAAGTCTACGAGACCCTATTTACGAGTCATAGATTATTCTACGAGCCGTAGACCATTCTACGAGCCGTAGAAAGGGTTTCATTTGATGGACCTCTTCCCAAACTTCAAAGACCCCTTTTCTTTGATCCTCTCTCTATGACACGATCTACGACTTGTAGATCATTCTATGGGTCGTAGTTGGTGTTTCATCTGAAAGATTCTCAGAGACCCCTTCTTCGATTCTCATTCTATATAATACAGTATACGACTCATAAAGGACTTTACGAGTCATCTGATGAGTCATAGATTGGTCTTAAGAAGATTCCAAATTTTACTAAGTTTGCAATGTTACACGAACCTACTTTACGGGTCGTACTTCATCTTATGGGTCGTAAACTCTTTCGTAAAATCTTACTAGTTCAAATTTTCTAAGGCTTACTTTCCTGAACCTTTCATACTCCTCATAAGTGGGGTCTTACAAGCATAAATCTGATGCTCTTTGCAGTCTTCAAGAAGCTAGGATTGGGAGCCCCTACCCCGATGAACATGCGATTGTTGCACATGGTGAAAAATCCTATGTGGATACTACATGATGTCATTGTCAAAGTAGAGAAGTTCATATTCGCTACAGACTTTGTGATCCTTGATTACGAAATCAACTTTGAAGTCCCACTCATCTTTCGAAGGCCCTTTAATTCCTAGCCACTGGGCAAGCACTAAAAGATATGGAAGCAGTTCAACTTAAGTTTAGATTGAATAATGAAGAAGTTATCTCAATATCTGTCACTCAATGAAAAAGCCAGATGACATTAAGGTAGATGTTTAGGCACTTGCTGAAGTCTGAGTAACCAAGTTGTCCAAGTCGTGCTTGACAATAAATCAGGCGCTACTTTGGAGGCAATCCAAAATATTTGATGTAACTATGGTAGTTTATTTTTGGTTTTAGCTTTTGTACTTGTAGGTAGTTTAATTTTTAGTATTTTAGTTGCAACTTTTGGACATTGGACTGGTTGCATATTGGGTAACAGTGTGTTCGATGAAGAATATGAAGGTATAAGACTAAGTCAGCCATTTTTGGCTGAAAAGGCAACAAGAAGTGTTTCTACAACTGGTTCTATGAGTCGTATGTCAAACTATGACCTATACACTGACTCGTAGAACACTTCCAGTGAGAAAAACTTTGTGTACTCTAGTCTATAAGGCCAACTTATGGCTGCAGATAAAACTATGGGTTGGTAATAAGGCTCATGGACCCCAGTTAAGTTTCCTGCTCTTGATTAAGTTTTGGAGGTTTCTGTGGCCTACTCTATGAGTCTTATTTTATTATATGGCTCGTAGACTAGTCCATGAAACCCATCTCCCAAAACTAGAGTTTGGGAAATCTACAAAATTGGGATCTATGGGATGTAAAATCTTCTACGTCTCATAATTGGGGTTTTGTAGAAGCCTGGGCCCAATAACTTCAGTCGACCTGGTCAAAGTATAAATAGCGGGTCAACTAATTTTGACCCCTAATTTTCTCAAAATACCCGACTCCTCTCTTATACCCAAACTTCTGACCACTGTCCAACCATCATCTTATTTTTTTAGCAAGTTTTTTCCAGCCACCTCCGGCAGGCCTAGGGTTTACCATCCTTGGCTCCTCCTTCAATTTTTGCATTCTTTTTCTCAAATTCAGTAAGTTCATGGTCTTAACATCTTTTAAATAACAAAATTGATATGATTAGACCGTAATAAGTTGTTGGGTAGGGAAGTCCAATGTTAATGGCTTCAAGTCCATCGTTGCCATTGTATGTGCTTAAGATTTAATTATGGATAATGTGTTGTCGATGCTTGAATAGTGTTAAAAGCCAAAAAATGCATGCATGGACATGCTTTGTGTGTTTGAATTATATTAGGTGAAAATTGTGTCATCACATGTCATTTGAATTAAATAGACTATATGGCTTGAAAAATGATGTGTGGTTACATGTGTGTGCTTTGATGTTTAAACATTCAAACGGGGTCAGTTTACTTTTATAAACATGTAAAATGAGATTCAATAGGGCAATAGGTGATCATTGCATGTGGCGTGTTGGGTATTTGATGAAATCATATAGATTTATCTATGACTCGTAGAACGGTCTCGTAGATCCCTATTTGTAAAAATACAACACTGGAACACATCGACGACTCAGTCTACACCTCTTGGAACATTCTATGAGTCATACCTGGTCTCATAGATGCAACGGCAGTAGCCAAAAGTAATGCACTCTATTTCTATGAGGCATTTTATGGCTCATAGTTTTCACTACAGCCCATAAAAGTGCCTTCATAGACCTATCTATAACTATTTCCTTTACTCTTGGGCCTAATCTTGTTTGAAAAATGTGTATGCTTTAGGCACTATGGCCACAAAGGCTAGGAGAGATGAGATTAGGGCCCTACAGTAGAGACTACGAGATAATCCCTTGAAGGATCAGGGCACCTCCGAGGCCAATGGATCACTAGAGGAGCTCAGTGTCCAGCCTGACCTAGATGCTGAGTGACCATAAACATGGGATACCACCATACATACCGAGTATCCCTAGACCTAGGCTATTGTTGTCTGCTCTCCCCATTCTGAAGAGAGAGGGGACAAAGATTGCAGTTTTATTCAGATGACTTCTTCAAGAGAGGAGTTCGAGTCGGGATCCGGCGACGAGTCAGAGACAGAGTTCTCTGCAACACTTCAGGCATCACTATCACCTCCAGATGCTCTATCTAGCCGGTGGTGCATTGAGGGCATGCAGGCCATCTACCCAGAGCGCATACAGAAGAACGAGCATAGCCCACTAGCTCATTCCATTTTTGAGGAGCCCTGTATTATTACTTCAAGATTGGACAGTGTCTCAGGCCTTCAGGACACTATCACTAGATACGGGATCTAGTGGCTGGTAGGACCATTAGGGAAGTACTCTACGGCCATAGTTTGAGAGTTCTTTGAATCATACACTGCCACCGTTCTCAGCTCTCCCCCTCACTCAGCCTCGGTTGACATATACATGGGTGAGGGGTCGACAGGTGGATATTTCAGAGACTACTATCTGACAGATGTTGTTTGGGCCTGAGTTCCTAGCCCCCAGATCTATAATAGAGTTTGATAGGAGATTGGGGCAAACAAGGGATAAGGCCCTAATGAGAGACCTGACCCACAAGGCCATCTTGGTGAGATGGGTTGCTGACCAAATCGTAAAGCAGGGCCTAGACCCTGAGTGGATAGCTACTTCATCGGAGCCTATTGTGAAGGCCTCACTTAACTTCATCGGTAAATTATGGTCTGCTATAGTGAGATCATGGATCTGGCCTACATATGCTGATAATACACTAACACTGGACCATGTTATATTGGTTTCCACCATCTTGGCTAGCTATGAGATCGACTGAGCTAGCCTGATTGAGGAGCAGATCCATGAGGCGACCATGAAGAGGTCCACCTCTATCCCCTTCCCATTCCTGATCTATAGACTATATATAGAGTCAAATGTGGACATACTACATAATCTGGACTCACTAATTAAGGTTTAGCGAACCTTAGATGCCAGGATGATCAAGGCTGATGATAATCCAATGGCCCTCCAGCGAGAACCATACCCTCCAGCTCAGATGCTAGAGTTGTTCGCTATGGTGCCACCGCCTAACAAAATCTTGATGTCGTTGAAGCTACACCTCCTTTTTGAAGGTTAAAGAAACCATTGTCAAGATATATAACCTAACCAAGCTTAGGATTGAAACCACAGGGAATTTGGTAGACTTAGAGTAATTTTAAGAAATTCGAGTTGATTAACTTACTTATCTCCCTGGGGGGATTGTAGAACTATGGAAAGAAATCCTAGACTAAGACAAGTGTGTGAAATTAGTATGAAGAGTAACTAGGGTATTGTGTTCCCCATGATTCTCTAAACTTGGTATTACCAGAAAATCAAATTGTTTTCTAGTGTGTAGCATGCAGAACGGTAACTTAAGTTTACCAAACCCTTTGATCTAGGCAAGAGATAAATTTCACTACTTGATTTGATCTATCCCCATAGTGTGATATTACTAACCCTTACCTATTGTCCCAGTACAACCTCCCCTTTATCTAGTTTAGTTGATTAGATGAGAAACATCAATCAAATTTTATTAATTAATATCTTTCCTATTCATTACTACCTTAATACAGTGAGTAACACTTGGTGAGTTCTGACATTGGCCACCATTAAAAAGCATTCAAAACAAAGAGAATTAACTAATACATGCATGCACATTTTTCAAGAATTATGAATTATTAGGTGTGTCCTTGCTAGTTCTTCATGGTTCCCACAATCCTAGTTGTAGATTTGACTATCTATATTCAGTGTAGATGCAAGAATCATGACATTGAATAGCATAATTAAATAGTTACACGAATGAAATTATGAATAACAAATCTGATATCTTCAATGAAAATTAGACGTATTAATTAAGAATACAAAATATTATTTTCCAAGTGCCACACAATGTTTCTCACATTTCTTCCTGACTCTCTACTGTTCCATACAAAAAATAACCTAAAAAACCCACTTATAGTATTTAAAGTACAAAGCCAAATAAAAATAGGAGAACTAGGTCGGCAGACACTATGGGTAACTTTACGGGTCGTATAGAGTTCTACGGCCCGTAATCGGGGCTTCCATGGATTCTATATGCAATTCTAGGGTTGACTTCTATGAGACCTATCTATAGGTGATATAAACTTTTACGGGCCATGGAGGGTTTCATCTGATGACTTTTTAGTAACTCCCTACTTTTTGATCCTCAAAGTACGACACCAATCTATGACTTGTATATTGTTTTACGGCTCGTCAGCATGTTCATAGATTCAACTTCAGAAAATCTCCCTTTTTACTAGATTTTGCTATGAAACCTGCTCTATAGCTCATGGAAACTTCCACGGACCCGCGAAGGCTGTCGTAGAATAGCAAATTCTTCAAGTTCTGCACACTTAGTCCAAAAATCATGCCAACCTTATAATCCTACAAAACAAAATAAAAACATATCAAATCTACTGACATCACTATGAGAACACACAAAATTCCAAGATTTAAGCATCAAAAGTGTTGTATTTTAATAGCACATCAATAACCCGCAACTTAAAAGTTTTGCTTGTCCACAAGCGATGGATCAATCTACATAGGCAACACAGTAACACATAGAACTCAATCTAATGGAACACATCATCTCAAACTCAAGCATAGATACCAATGCGGATCAACACATGTCACAGTGCAATTATGACAAGCAAGGATATCATCAATAAGCAACAATCTCTAAGGTAGTCTAAAATCAATAGTGTAATGTAAGTTCCCTCACAGAAAGAAGTCTCATATCCCACTCATGATGATATTTTTAGATTCAATGCTCGGCACTACACAAAATCACTCACTTTCACAAAAGACATTCAAATACTATGCTCCATATTATATGCTTTCCCCTGTACTCTTGATTATGACCTTCGACTACTTAGACTAGGATCACTTTATGAAACAACCCCAAAAAGTACCTGAAAATGTGTCTTGGAAATGCCCATAGTTGTTATTTCCAATATCTTAAAATTCATGCGTGATATCAAAAATCCGACTTTATATTCTTGTTCAGGAAGAATAATTGAGTGACAAATGGGTCTAACCCCGATTTTAGAGTAAACCTAGAAAATTTTAATTTTTCCAAATTTGCACAAAATAGTGGAGGGGCACAATGGTACCGCGACGCGGACCCATCGTGAACATAGGTATTTTGTTGCCAGTTTTCTTACTTCGGTCCAAGGATTTGGGGTCTTGGGCCTAAGCCTTCCAATTTTTAAAAACAACTATACTTAGCCTTATTTCAACACCATATCATACAAAACATTCCCCAATACTCTCTCAAACACTTAAACAAATATTTCACTCAAATTTAAGTGTCAAATCTCATTCCGGATCTTAAGGAATTCACTCAAGCTTAAAATCTTCATTCAAATCTTCTTCAAGAAAACCTTCAAATTTAAGGTACGTGGGTTTTAACAATTGGATCCTTTTACCCATGTTGCCCAAACTTCCTTTTTACTTAAATTGCATGTTTTCTAAGTTGATTTACTTATAGGTCTTACTTATTATGAATTTGACTATGAACTAAGTTGGGGTTCATAAAAGTGTGACTGTTTAAGCATGTTCTGAGCTATGAATCTATGATTTATCTTGAAATTTGATAAAGGGTTTTGATGTATATTGCATGAGAGTATTACCAAGTATTGGTGGGTTGATTTACTTCAAGTTTTCTTGCATGATTTCACTCTTAGATTGCATCTTTTTACACTAGCATTACAAACCCACCAAGTGTTTGATAAAATGTCCAGTTTTGGATTCTTGAGCTATTGATGATCTATTGTATGAACTATGACTTAAATGGCTTTATGATGATGAAATGAATGTTTATATGATTTGTTTCCGTGAAAAGTACTTATAGTATTGTAAGTTGATCATGCCTAGCTGAGGAGGTGATGCCTCAATCACCATGGATGGTAGGGTGAGACAACCATCAACCAATTGAAGGATTGATACCTCAATCACCATGGGTGGTAGGGTGATACAATCACCAACTAATTGAGGGGTTGATACCTCAATCACCATAGATGGTAGGGTGTGACATTCCATCGTAATGTTGGGCTCTTCTTATATATGTAATATGTTTTATATATGCATGTTCTACTCCAAGCATCATTCATACATGTCATATTGCTATTATGCTATCCATTGCTTATGGTGTTGTATTTTGCCTATATTGCCCATCTCTTGTTGCATTGAATCCTATATACTTAGTACATTCAAACGTACTAATGTATACTCTATGCCTATATGATGTTACCATGTAGGAACTGGAGCTCCACTTGATTATCCTCCTCCTCTACGTCGCTTGTACAATTTCTCTCAAAGCAAGTTGGTGAGTCCTCAACTCTGGGGACGTACTTATCTTGATTTATGCTATGTATTGACTCTTCCAGAGTTGGAAACTTATGGCTATGAGGGTGAGCCCAGAGATTATCTTGGTCCCCACTTCTAACTATGTATTAGAGGTGTTGTTGGAACCTTATGATATGTTAACACTATACTATTTGCTTGTTATGTTTCCAAGGTATCAAAGATGTCTCTTATCCTCGTATTTCACCTTTTATTATCTATTGTTGTTGTTTTATTGCTTCCGCAACCAAGGATGTGTAACGATATGCTAAGAGACTTGTTTAAGTTCCCTTTGGGTTCCCCATTTGCCGTGTCATGTCTAGGCCCTAGGCTTGGATCGTGACAAACTTGGTATCAGAGTATACGTTGTTAATAATCCTCGACATCTAACACACCGCGTTGATTAGAGTCTTATTCATGGTTGTGTTATGCACCACAACAGGAAATTTTTAAGAAATGTTTCCCTTTTTCATGATCTATATCATGCTATAGAAGTAAGCTAAGGTTTCCCCTCTAACGAATTTCCTTTGCCATTTTTTTATCATGTCTAACACAAGAGGAAGAAGAGCCCGCACTCCCGAAGAACAACTAGCTCATGGAGAGCTCCAGGATGCTCTCACTTTGCTAGCTCAAGCCATGGCCAACCAAGTCAACCAAGGGGCCTAAGCCCCTCATGCTCCTACTCCGACATATCAGTTGAGGGACTTTATAAGGATGAACCCACCAGAGTTCTATGGGTCTAAAGTCGATGAGGACCCTCAAGAATTTTTTGATGAGGTGTACAAAGTGTTGGCTATTATGTGTGTTAGGTCGAAAGAGAAGGTGGAGTTGGTGACTTACCAACTCAAGGGGGTGGCTCAAATATGGTATACTCAAAGGAAGGAGGAGAAGGGGAACAAAAATATGATTCTTTGGGAGGAGTTTAAGGCAGCTTTCCTCAACCAGTTTTTCCCTCTTGAACCTATGAAGACCAAAATGATGGAGTTCATGAATTTGAAGCAAGTATCTATAAGTGTGAGGGTTTATGCCCTCAAGTTCAACCAACTTTCTAAATATGCTCCACACTTGGTTGCTGACTTGAAGTATAGAATGAACAAATTTGTGATGGGTGTATCCAATTTGGTTAATGAGGAGTGGTCGTGCCGCTATATTAATTAATGACATGGATTTGTCCTGTCTAATAATATATGCCGAACAAATGAAGGGGGAGAAGTTCAGAAAGAGAAAGGGTAATAAGGCCAAGACGGCCCGTTTAGAGGGTAAGTTCCAAACTCCCAAGGGTGGCCGGTTTCACCAAGTCCAAGGGTCTTCCCAGGTTCCGAGTGGGAGATTTGCTAATGACAATCGAAGGCCTCAAGGAGATGGTGGTATAGTGCCTGGACTTATGTGCCCAAGATGTGATAGAGGCCACGGTGGTCCATATTTGAGGGACACGAATGCTTGCTATAGTTGCGGAGAAGTGGGTCACAAGAAGGTTGATTGTCCTCGGAATCAAAACAAGGGTAAAGATGTTCGTCCACAAGGTCGGGGTGCTAATACAGTTCCTTTGGGGAGAGGAGACCAACAATGTGGTGCCCCAAGGCACAATCGGTTCTATGAACTCTAAGGGAGACAAGGGGTTGATGAGGTGCCTAATGTCGTCACCGATATGTTAAAAGTTTTTTATTTTGATGTGTATGCATTGATAGATCCGGATGCCACTCTTTCTTTTATTAATTCTTTTGTTTCCAAAATGCTTCATATTGAGCCCGAAGTATTATGTGAGTCTTATGAGGTGTCTACTCCTATTGGTGCATCTATTGTTGCTAGAAAGGTCTATAAAAATTGTTCTGTTTGTATTTTGCATAAAATATTTCCTTGTGATCTTGTTTAGTTGGATATGGTGGATTTTGATGTCATTCTAGGGATGGATTAGTTGCATGCATATTATGCCTCTATTGATTGTAGAACCCGTATCAAATTTTAATTCCCAAATGAACCCATTCTTGAGTGCAAGAGTCATGATGTGGTGGTCAAGGGTAGGTTTATCTCTTGCATTAAAGTCCAAAAGTTGATCTCTAAGGGGTGTCTCTATCATTTTGTGAGGGTGAGGGATGTTGAGTCCAAAGTCCTCCGTATAGAGTCGGTTCCGATGGTTAGTGAGCTTCTTGATGTTTTTCTAAATGACCTTCCTGGTGTTCCTCCCTGAGAAGGAAATAGACTTTGGTCTAGACCTCCTTCCCGATACTCAACCTATTTCTATTCCTCCTTACCGTATAGCCTAGGCAGAGTTGAAAGAGCAATTAAAGGACTTGTTGGATAAGGATTTTATTAGGCCTAGCTAATCACCATGGGGTGCACCGATGTTGTTTATAAAAAATAAGGATAGATCCCTCAGAATATGTATTGACTACCGGTAACTTAATAGAGTCACCATCAAGAATAAGTATCCCCTACCAAGGATTGATGATCTATTTGACCAACTTTAAGGGGCTAGTCACTTCTCTAAGGTTAATCTAC
>JAABOM020013436.1:0-19271 GCA_011800125.2 Solanum clarkiae | reverse complement strand
ATCCTTTATATTACTTTACCTTTACTGTATCATCTGTACTGTAAAATCTGTGCACAGCTGTAAACATGTGACCAACTTATCAGTGGTGAAATTGTATCGGGTTCGTCCCTGGCTAGGTTATACTCAACCCCTCAGCCTACCCCCCTTTGATAGGATCGTCCCCTGGCTAGGTTATACTCAACCCCACGGGGATACAACCTATCAGAACTGTATATCTTATCTTTCGATTACCTTTGAGATGGTTCTTAAGTGGCCATAATATTGGAGCTGTATGACTATATACGTAACATGTGACATGTAGATAATTATACAAGACAATATGACAATAGAAAAAGAGTATGTTATGCAAATAATAAAATGCATATGAAATGGAACAATTTGTGAACTTTATTTGGCAACAAGAACTCATGTATCATGATGTTCATGTATGTAACCAGATCAGAAAGTAATTATGTGTTGAATCATATGAACATGTCAAAGGATGCAGACAGGGTTAATAGTTATGTCGGAGTTGGTAAGTGCCTTTAGGTGCCAAGGAAGGATCTATGTTTCGTGCCAAATGATACAACATCAATTAACCTTACATACTTCATTGGATAACCTCGTTACTAACCCGAAATAACCTTCCCTTCCTTTAAATACTTATCTACAACATAGTAGGTGATAAAACTAGAATTAGCAGCCAATGAACACACTTTGGTAGCCTAATTACATAACAAAATAACACACGGGCAGCAAGCGGCTAAGTGTTTTGGATTATCTTTGGGCCCTTTTTAATATCTCTCTTGGTCTTAACATATAGTCCATTTATGATGCTAAAACATGGACCAAAGTTACACCGTCAACACGGACTTTATTTATAATCGAACTTGGACAATTTCGACGCCGAGTCTCATCTCCATTTAATTAGCAATTTAAGCTAAGCAAGCAGCTAACTCATACTTGCTTCCTAAATCCTACAAGCACTTCAATTCTCTCACTTCATTTTAAGTCTGTAATCCCCTCACTTCGACACAAGGCATGTATACACTCGACCCTCTTAAGCGCTAGACGCACATATAGCCCATTGACGCGAGATTCAACCACTTTTGAAAACTTGCGCTAGTTTCACCAAATCATGTCATATTTCATTTGTATAGTATAAGTATGGTAAGGTGTGGGGTGTTACAATAATGCAATTTAAGAGTGAAGTAATATGAGAAAACTCAATGAAAATCAAGCTACCAACACATGGTAAAACCTTCATGTAAGATAACTTGAAATCCGTCATCAAATCTCATAATAGATCATAGTTCATAGCTCTAACACATGCATAGTCTCAATAGACAAAACCCATTCATAGTACAAGCTTAAAATAGATAGTCATGTATAATAAATAAACATTTCATAAAACTCCAACATAATTTATAATCAAAATCCATAACAAGAGATACTCATAGAAGATACAACTTGAAAACATGCAATTTTCATAAAATTGGAGATTGGGCTCCATGGGTGAAAGGACCCAATGGATGAAACCCACATACCTAAATTTAGGGATCCTTGATGTAGACTTGAAGGAGACTTAGAGCTTGAATGGAGTTCTTGGAAGTCTATCAACTCAAATGGATGGCTCAAATTTGATTCACCCAATGGAAGATGGAGAAGGGGAATAATAATGTCATCCTTTGGGAAGAGTTCAAGGTAGCATTTCCTAATTGGTTCTTTCTAATAGAGCTAAGGGAGGCCAAAATGATGGAATTTATGAACCTTAAGCAAGGTTCCATGAATGTGAGGGAGTATGCCCTCAAGTTCCACTAACTCTCCAAGTATTCCTCGCAATTGGTTGCCCAGTCAAGGTCTAGTATGAACAAGTTTGTGTCAGGTGTAGCCGACTTGTTGAATAAGGAGTGTCGTACTGCCATATTAATAGGTGATATGGATTTGTCCTCATGACCTATGCTGAACAATTTGAGGGGGAAAATCTTAGAAAGAGAAGGGTTAATGAGTTCAAGAGGGCTCGTAAAAAGTGGGTTCCAAGGTTACAAGCGTGGATGGTTTCCTCAAGGCCACAAGTTCCAACTCCAAGAGTCGTCTGATGCTTCCAACAAGATTTTGCCTATGATAGAGTGTCAATTCAAAGTTCCAAGGAGGTAATGAAGGGGGTGACAAATCTTAGATGTCGAAAGTGTAGGAAATGCCATGGTGGCCGATGTTTGAAAAACTCTATCCTTGCTTTGGTTATGGTGAAATTGGTCACAGAGTTAGTGGTTGTCCTCATGCTTAACCCAAAACTAGAGATGGTGATCCTCAAGGCCAAGGTGCTAATGTGGGCAAAAGAGGAGGGGAGGGAAATCAAAGGGGTACACCAAGGCAAAATAGATTCTATTACTCTTCAAGGGAGGCAAGGGGTGGATGAGGTGCCTGATATCATCACCGGTATGTTAAAAGTTTTTGATTTTGATATGTATGCTTTGATATGCCCCGATGCCACTCTTTCTTTTATTACTCCTTTTGTTGCCAAAAAGCTTTATATTAGTCCCAGATTGATGTGTGAGCCTTATGAAGTATCTACTCCCGTTGGTGCATCCATTGTTGCTAGGAAAGTCTATAGAAATCGTCTCATGCTCTTTTTGCATGAAGTCTTATCTGGTGATTTTATTGAGCTTGGCGTGGTGGAATTTGAGATTTTCCTTAAGGTGGATAGGTTTCATGCATATTATGCTTCTATTGATTGTAGAACATGTAGGATCAAATTCCAATTCCCAAATGAACTCGTCCTTGAGTGGGAAAGTTGTGATGTGGTGGCCAAGGGTAGATTCATTTCTTTTCTTAAAGAACAAAAGTTGATTTCTAAGGGGTATCTCTATGTTCTTGTGAAGGTTAGGGATGTTCATTCTGAAGTTCCTTCTTATTGAGTCGAATCTGGTGGTCAATGAGGTCTAGATGTTCTTTCCAATATTTTGAATTTGGGGTAATTTGGCTTGGCTAATGCACTGACTATATTTATAGACCTTATGAATAGGGTCTTTAAACTCTACCTTGATTTGTTTGTGGTGGTTTTTATTGATGATATCTTGATTTTGTCCCATAGTTAGGAGGAGCATGCGAATCAGTTGAGGGTGGTGTTATGATTCTTGAGGGATGAGAGGTTACAACAATAATAACAACAACAACATACCCAGTATAATCCCACAAGTGGGGTCTGGGGAGGGTAGAATGTACGCAGACCTTACCACTACCATAGAAGTAGAGAGGTTGTTTACTGGGAACCCTCATCTCAAAACCCGTAAGTAAGAACGAACTAGATATGACAAAAGGGGGAAGGGAATAGAAAAATAGCGACTAATAATGATAGTACGTAAATAAGATAAACTAATACATAATATGACAGGTAATGCGAATACATAGCAAAAAAACACCTAACCCTACCATTAGCCTGCTACTCTAATTCGCGGCCTTCACTTTTTTCTATCAAAGGCCATGTCCTTAGTAAGATCAAGTTTCGTCAGATCTTGTCTAATCACCTCCTCCCAGTACTTCTTCGGTCTACCACTACCCCTCCAATTATCTCCCAAAACCAGCCTCTCAGACCTCCTAACAGGATCATCGGTACTCCTTCTCTGCACATGTCTAAACCATCGCAGTCACGCTTCCATCATCTTTTCGGCCACTGGGGACACCACTAGCTTTTCCCGGATGGTCTCATTCTTAACCTTGTCACTCCTGGTGTGACTACACATCCATCTCAGCATCCTCATCTCTGTGACATGCATCTTCTGAACATGTGCCTTCTTAATTGGCCAACACTCCACTCCATACAACAACGATGGTCTAACCACCATTTCATAAAATTTACCTTTGAGTTTCGATGGTATCTTCTTGTCACACAATACTTCAGAGGCAAGCCTCCATTTAGTCCATGCTGCCCCAATACGGTGTGTGACATCATCGTTAATATTACCACTACTCTGGATGATGACCCCAAATACTTAAAGTTTTCTCTCTTAGGGATAGGTTGAGTGGCAAGCCTCACATCAGAGTTTTCCTCATACCTTATATCACTAAACTTGCACTTTAAGTATTCAGTTTTAGTCCTGCTCAATTTGAAACCTTTAGACTCCAAGGCGTGTCTCCAGGCCTCCAACCTAACATTAACTTTAGTCCAAGTCTCATCAATCAGTACTATGTCATCTGCAAAAATCATACACCATGGTAGCTCCTCCTGGATAGAACGTGTCAGCTCATCCATCACCAAGGCAAACAAGAAAGGGCTCAACACAGATCCTTAGTGGAGTCCTATCTTAATAGGAAAATACTCAGAGTCTCCTCCCACCGTTCTCACCTGAGTTTTGGCTCCATTGTACATATCCTTAATTGCCCTGAGATAAGCCACTGGGACACCTTTCACCTCTATAAACCTCCATAAGACATCCCTAGGGATGTTGTCGTAAGCCTTCTCGAGATCAATGAATACCATATGAGGGATGAGAGGTTGATTGCTAAATATGAAAGGTAAGGTTATAGAGTAACAAGGGGTGATTAGAGGAGTACACTAGTTGGCTAAGGTGTGAATATATTAGGTGGGATGAAGTTGAGAATGGTAATTTAGTGTTTTTGATTGTTCTGAATCTTATTTGGTTGAAGAGGTCAAGTGAAAGCAAGACCTTGATTCCGCCTTACTAGAATTGAATGTTTTGGGTGGAGGATGGTGAAGTGGAGGTTTTCTCCTAGGGGATAGATGGTGTCCTTAGGTACTTAGGTAGGTTAGGTGTGCTTGTGTTGTTGATTGGGTTCACTTGAAAGTCCCACCCATGAAGGGTATGACCTGGTTTTTCAAGAAAGGAAAGGTTTGTGGGTCCTTATAGAGTGTTGAGGAGACGTGTTGGTGGCCCAAGTGCTATAGGACTCTTTGAGGTTGTGGGAATTGTGGAGGATGAGTAACATATGAGAAGGTTCAGGTGGATATATTGAATGAATATGTGGAAAAGTTGATTAATAAGGATGTAGTGTTTCTCAAGGTCGTTTGGAAGAATCGTCAAGTCGAAAGTGTCACTTGG
The DNA here is from genome assembly GCA_011800125.2 of Solanum clarkiae. Lineage (NCBI taxonomy): Eukaryota > Viridiplantae > Streptophyta > Magnoliopsida > Solanales > Solanaceae > Solanum > Solanum clarkiae. Next base: position 14,232 of record JAABOM020013436.1, on the reverse strand, counting down.
GGAGCCGAAGCAAACATGAAGAACGATATTTATACCTATGTATTCTATTCAACGCTAAGATAGCAAAACTAAGCTCTTTCTATGATTTCAAGTCTTATGTTTCAGCCCTTATGTCATTTGAACGCATTCATGTTTATGGTGACAAGTTTATAGTGACTTTGACGTTCATGTTGAAACTTTAGAAATGATGTTTAAATGCATTTGTTGCATTCATGCGGTCTGAAATCTTCATGATTATTCCTCTTATGTATGTTTCTTTGACATTGGGAGGTGAATGTTCCTAATGGGTAGATATTGAAACGGCCCAAAAATGCCTGAAAATGTGCCTCAGAAATGCCTATAATCGTAATTTCCAGATATCTCAAAATTTATGTGCAATGTCAAAAATCTAACTTCATATTCTTAATCAGAGGGTAAAATTGAGAGTGAAATGGGTATATCCCAAATATAGATCACCATTAGCGAAAACTTAATTTTCCAAATTTGCGGATTCCAGAAACGATCCCCACCGTGGCCGCTACGTGCCAGGGGCACGAATCAGTGTTATTTTTCCTCAAAATCCCTATTTAAGCCTAAAGCATTGGGGTCTTAGGCCCATGCCCATGCCATTTTGCAACTCTATATCACTCACGACACTCTCAAAACCTTCTCTAACACTTAACCAAATATTTCATCCAAATTCAAGTGTCCCAAGCTCAATTCCAAATCTCAAAAACTCTCTTCAAGCTTCAAGCCTCCTTCAAGACTACATTAAGAAAACTCAAGTTTGAGGTATGTGGGTTTCAACCATTGGGTCCTTTCACTCACGGTGCCCAATCTCCATTTTTATGAAAATTACATGTTTTCAAGTTGTATTATCTATGGGAATCTTTTATTGTGGATTATAAGAATGAAATATCTTGTGATTTATGGAATTCTGATTTATTATGCATTGCTATCTATTTGAAGCTTGCACCATGAATGGGTTTTGTCTATTGGGACTATATAAGTTTTGAGCTATGAAACTATGATCTATTATGAGATTTGATGATGGATTTTCAAGGTATTTTACATATGGGATTTGTTTACATATGGGATTTGCAATATGTTGGTGGGTTGAATTCCATTGAGTTTTCTCAGATGATTTCGCTCTTGAATTACATAATTTTGAACAAGCATTACATGCCCACCAAGTGTTTGATAAAATGTCAAGTCAAGGATTCTCAAGTTATTTACATGTTTTATATGTCAAGTGAATTTATGATGAATATGGGCTTTCAAATGTCATGAATTCATGAAATTATCTATGATAATGTAAGTATGAAGTTAATCCCTTTTTCAAGGATTTTACCTCTTGTGAGTCATTGATGTTAATGTAAGGGTAATGTTAGTTGTTGATCTATTCTTATGTTTTGAAGTTAGGCTTACCATTAGAGGTCAAAGATGTTTAAGAGCTACTCATGTAATGTTTATACGTTCCTATAAGTTATTAAAGTTATGATTATTTCAAGTATTCTGTGGGATTAGACTTAGCACAGATGGATTGGATGTTGGCTTGGACTATCTTCAAGGGTTCATACTCCTTTCCTCAAACTATGTGCCACCATAGGATTATGTTATACCCTTGCTTAAATAGTGGATTCATTTAGTGTACTACCTAATGAAATCCTTTTTGATACTGGGACATGTTCCTATAAGGAAGGTTACTTCATACTAAATTAGGTCATGTTCCCATAAGTTTGAAGTGTGGTTTGTCTTGGCAAGTAGACCACCTCTTTATCGATGAGGGGTAATCATCGGGATTCCAAGTCATAGCTTGCTTGGTCTCATTCTTTGTCAGCTGAGACCTCTTCCCATACCTATGTATTTTGATCTATACAAGTTGAATAATTTACAAGTATGTTTTACTGCAAGCATTGATCATGCATACCATATTGAGATAACACTTATCTATTGTCTATTACTATGCATTTTGTTTATACTGGCTATGTCTTGTTGTATTGCATCCCATATACTTAGTACATTCAAACGAACTAATGTATACTCTATGCCTACTTGATATTACCATGTAGGAATTGGAGCACCTCTTGATCATCCTCTGCGTAGCTAGTCTTGGCGTTTTGAGAGATAAGCTTTGGTGAGTCCTCAAGATCGGGAACACTAGTTGTATTACTCTTGTCATATGTTTTCTATTTATGTTGAACTCTTAATACTTTGAGGGTGAGGCCATAAAGTATCTTGTCCCCACTCTAATCTATGTTTAGACGTGTTGTTGGAACAAATGATATACTTATGCTTTGAGCTTTGACTCTTATGTTTTATGCTATCAAAGACTTCCCTTAGTCCCGCTTTCCCTTTTTATATTATCTCTTGTGGTTGTTTAATTTGCTTCCGCGACCATGAATATGTGATTGATTTGCTAAGAGGCTTTTTGGGTTCCTTCGAGTTCCCATTCACTGTTTCACTTCTAGGCCCCAGGCTTGGTCATGAAAAACTTGGTATCAGAGCACTAGGTTGTTAATTATCCTTAGAATCCAACACACCGCGTCGATTAGAGTCTTATAATTATTGTGAAGTGTACCACAACTATGAGTAAGAGGTTATGAGGCATTTTAGGAAATGTTTCCATTCTTTATGGTTTATGTGGTGCTATAAGAGTTAAGATAAGGTTTTCGTTTAACGAATATTCGTTGCTATTCTAAATCATGCCTATTCCAAGGGGAAGAAGACCCCGTACACCCGAGGAGCAATCGACTCCTCCCTCTCCTCAAGTTCCTCAAGATGGGGGAATGGCTCATGAAGAGTTTCGGGATGCTATTACCATGTTGGCTCATGCTATGGTATACCAAATCAACCAAGGGTCCATGAGCCTCATGCTCCTTCTCCAGCCTCAAGGGTGAGGGATTTTACTATAATGAAACCACCAGAGTTCCATGGGTCTAAAGTGGATGAAGATCCTTAAGATTTCATTGACAAAGTGTATAAAGTGTTGTCTATTACAGGGGTTACTTCACAGGAAAAGGCAGAGTTGGCGGCCTACCAACTCAAAGGGATGGTTCAAATTTTGTTTGCCCAATGGAAGATGGAGAAGGGGAACAATAATGTCATCCTTTGGGAAGAGTTCAAGGTGGCATTTTTGAACCGGTTCTCTCCTTTAGAGCTAAGGGAGGCCAAAATGATGGAACTTATGAACCTTAAGCAAGGTTCCATGAGTTTGAGGGATTATTCCCTCAAGTTCCACCAACACTCCAAGTATGCCCCGCAATTGGTTGCCGAGTTGAGGTATAGGATGAACAAGTTTATGTCAGGTGTGTCGAATTGGTGAATGAGGATTGTCGTATCGCCATCTTAATAGGTGATAAGGATTTTTCCCTCCTCATGACCTATGCCAAACAACTTGACGGGGAAAAGCTTAGAAAGTGAAGGGTTAGTGAGTCCAAGAGGGCTCGTTTTGAATGGGTTCCAAGGTTCCAAGAGTGTCCGGTTTCCTCAAGGCCACAAGTCCTAATGCCAAGAGTCATCTGATGCTTCCAACAAGGAGTTTGACTATGATAGAGTGCCAATTCAAAGATTCCAAGGAGGTAATGAAGGGGTGACAAATCTTAGATACCGGAAGTATGGAAAAGGCAATGGTGGCCCATGTCTGAAGAACTCTAATGCTTGCTTTGGTTGTGTGAATTCGGTCACAAAGTAGTGGTTGTCCTCATCATGCTCAACATAAAGGTAGAGATGGTTGTCCTCAAGGCCAAGGTGCTAATGCGGGCCAAAGAGGAGAGGAGGGCCATCAAGGGGGTGCACCAAGGCAAAATAAATTTTATGCTCTTCAAGGGAGGCAAGGGGTGGATGAAGTGCCCGATATCGTCACCAATATGTTAAAGGTTTTTTATTTTGATGTGTATACTTTGATAGATCTAGTGCCACTCTTTCTTTTATTACTTCTTTTGTTGTCAAAAAGCTTCATGTTAGTCCCGAATTGATGTGTGAGACATATGAAGTTTGTACTCCCGTTGGTGCATCCATTATTTCTAGGATAGTTTATAGAAATTGTCTGGTGCTGGTTTTCGTGAAGTCTTCTCTTGTGATTTTGTTGAGCTTTGCATGGTGGAATTTGAGATTGTCCTTAGGGTGGATAGGTTACATGCATATTACGCTTCTATTGATTATAGAACCTGTAGGGTCAAATTCCAGTTCCCAAATGAACCGCTCCTTAAGTGGGAAAGTTGTGATGTGATGGTCAAGGGTAGATTCATTTCTTGTCTTAAAGCCCAAAAGTTGATTCCTAAGGTGAGTTTCTATCATCTTGTGAGGGTTAGGGATGTTCCTTCTAAAGTTCCTTCCTATCAAGTCAAATTCGGTGGTCAATGAGGTCTTGATGTCCTTTTCGATATTTTGAATTTGGGGTAATATCTTCTAGCATGGCTAATGCACCAACTATATTTATAGATATTATGAATAGGGTCTTTAAACCCTACCTTGATTTGTTTGTAGACGTTTTTGTTGATGATATCTTGATCTTATACCATAGTGAGGAGGAGCATGCGAATAACTTGAGGGTGGTGTTACAACTCTTAAGTGATGAGAGCTTGATTACTAAAGATGAAAGGTGAGGTTATGGGGTAACATAGGGTGATTAGAGGAGTACATTGGTTTGCTTCGTTGGGAATAGATGAGGTGGGATGAAGTTGAGAATCGTAATATAGTGGTTTTGATGTTTCAGCATCTTATTTGGTTGAAGAGGTCAAGTTAAACAAAGACCTTGATTCCACCTTTCTAGAGTTAAATGTTTTGGGTGGAGGATGGTGAAGTAGAGGTTTTCTCCCAAGGGGTAGATGGTGTGCTTAGGTAATAAGGTAGGTTAGGTGGGCTTGTGTGGTAGACTGGGTTCACTTAAAAGTCCCACCCACGAAGGGTATGACCCAGTTTGGCAAGAAAGGGAAGGTTTGTGGGTCTTTATAGAGGGTTGAGGAGACGTGTTGGTGGCCCAAGTTCTATAGGACTCTTTGAGGTATGGGTGTTGAAGAGGCTAAGTGACTTATGAGAAGGTTCCAGTAGAGATATTGAAAGGATATGTGAAAGGTTGATTAATAAGGATGTAATGTTCGTCAAGGTCCTTTGGATGAATCGTCAAGTCGAAATTGTAACTTGGGGAGAGGGAGCAGACATGAAGAAGTGATATCCATACCTCTTTGATTCCATTCAAACGTAAGATAGAAAAATGAAGCCCTTTCTATGATTGTGAATTTGGTCACAAAGTGATATCCGTTCCTTTGGGTTCCCATTTGTTGTATCACGTCTAAGCCCTAGAATTGGGTCATGACATCATCCTCACCACTCACCATGAATGGCAATCAACGAGTGGTAGGTGGGGCTAGGCCATTGGCCTAGCAGTCATACACCAAACGGGAATAGAGTATCATCTCAACTAAAGTGTAAAGATTATATGAGATGGAAAAATTTGATCTACTTCGATTTCTCGCGTCATCTCCCCCTTAGATTAAGGGTCGTCTCTCTATGTTTGTGAATCAATTCTCTATACTAGGATATAAGCACATATCTCCACACGGTCAGGGAATAACTATCCACAAGAATATCGTTAACTCTTCTGTTAACTATAGTCGCATATATATGACTAGCCACTTAGCTTCTCTTCAACGATATCACTCTTAGCTTCTTCTTATCTATATGGAACTCTGTGTGTGTGTGTGTGTGTATGTTTGCTACTCTTGATGGTGTGCATAACCACTTTCACAACTCTTACGATTTAGCCTCTTCTTTTGCCTTCTAACGCTTAACTTCTGTGCTATCATATAATGAAAAACTCATTATCATCTATCAATATGCCGCAATCAACTTAGTTTCTCGGGATTACAAAGAATGCTTACATCAACCTATTCCACCTTGACGACTCAAAATACTGTTTAGATTCTTATAGTAGTCATAACTTAGTGCTTCACACATCTTTGCACAATCATGGGTACACATCTCATGTCTCTTCTTATCTATTGAGCTATCCTCATTTCACTAGTCTTACCTAAGGGGCACCTATACCCTACCCATAGCATCAATTTCCTTGCAAATTAGCATCTTCGTACACTATGGCAAGCCTCATAGAGAAAATTTCCAACTAGAAGTATCACTCTCATGATACTATCTCTTTTTGACATTACTCCTCAAAATTCAAGCTTAGGGTCCTGTACTAACACATACATCTATTACACAATTCTCTGACATCACACTAACTAAAAGTATAGATACTTAGCTGCTCATACTAAGTATGTATACTGCCATCATAGATCTGATACCAAGTGAAATAAGATCAAGGTTTAAGAAATAAAAATGTACATAAATAAGAGTAACGGAGAAATCTTACTTAAAACATGACCTTTTCTAAAAAGGGGCTTTATAGCAACTTGAACCAGACCTATATGCAGATAGTTGTATTGATCTTTATATCTGCCTATGTCTTGTTCATTTAAAAGCTTAATAATTTCTAAAGAATTATTAATAGAAATGGTAGACTTAGAGGTCTTAATATTATGTTTCTTAATAAAGCTGAAACTACCTGTTTGGTAGATTTTGTGAAAAGGCTCTTCCGGAATGCTCCAGTTGTCCAAACTATTCTCAGTTTTAGTAATCTGGGTTGCTTTAGAGGTAACGTTAACACTATTTATAAGATTTTTACTGCTCATTAAGAGAATTACTGTCCAGAGTCCTGAGTTATACTTTATCATACTATAAGAATACTAGAAAAGAAAGATGTAAATAATTTTGAGAAATATTTTTCTTAATTATCAACGGTTTAGAGATTTCTACATGTCCTCTTGGATTTACCTTTTCTCTATCTAGGGTTATCTTAGCGACGGGACCACCTACAAATCTAACATGCCCTCTCTGGCTACGACTTTTCTATGGATGACCAACGTCTTAAATCGGGTATTACTCGGAAACCTCACACACATAGAGAGAGATAAGTACATCATACAAAGTAGAAATTAGCTAAAACAAGATAATAAGGAAAAGTAATAATCAGAATTATAACATATCCTTATTCTAATATTATCATAGTGAGAAAGAAAAACAAATAAGGCTCCGGACAGTATAGATACTTAGTTGCTCATATTAAGTATGTATACTGCCATCATGGCTCTGATACCAAGTGAAACAGGATCAAGATTTAGAAAATAAAAATGTAAATAAATAAGAGTAACGGAGAACGCTTACTTAAAATAGCTTAAAAGCTTGCATTGAAAATAGGTGAATTACAAGGAGAATTACAATATGAAAAGTGGAGAATTACAATAGGAGAAGGTCTGAAGAAAATAAGGGTTGTTTTCGATCTTCCTTCTAATGTACAAAAGAGGGTCATATATAGATCCTTAAAGTAGACTAAATGCATCTAGTGCATTCATTTGGACTGTTGAGCTTTTGCCGACACTTAGGGATGCTTTAAGGATAAGATCACATGGTCTTTAAGTAGAGTGGGTCTTCTATCAATAATGTTGAGTGGTTTGTGGGCCTTGGATCAGTGCCTTGTCTAGATTCCTTTTAGTAAGTGCGTGTGTACTTTACGAAAAGGAAATTCTAATTCTTTGAATCTCTTCCTTTTCCCAAAGTTCATCTCCCTATTCATAATAGGTATCTTGATAGGTCTGGGCCATCCTTTAAAGGGAACACATGTCTCAATTGTTGCTTTCTTCTGATGAGTTTGATTCAGTGATAAGTTGCATTATTGCAGTTTCTTCTTGATTATCAATATTTTGTAAGGCTTGCTTCAGCTTCCTTTTGAGTTCTTCCTTGGAAGACTTAGCTGGGTTGGTGCTTGGTTTTCTGAGACTGACTGTTTTGGGTTTTGGAACCTATCCTTTGATCTTTACTTCTTTGGACAGATACCTGATTCTCTCAAGTTCTGTTATTGCAAAATGCCAACTAATAATATAAGAAATTCTATTTTGAATATAATATTTACACATCTTAATGTGAATTGGTAATGTTGATATCTCTTACTTTAGTTAAAAGTCTTCAAACTGTTGTAAGAACTGTTTAGGAAGGATTTCATAATTTCCTCCAAAGAATTTCCACCGTTCATAAAACCACCTTGGTATAATGAGTTACTAGCTCAGGGCAATATTTGATAAACCATGTGTGTCCGAGTCTAACATATAGGAAGTTAAACCAGGCATCTTTATAAGTATACCAGTTGTAAGTCTAGGGTTTGTGATTCATACTCAAATGATCCATGGGTCAAGACTGAAATCATATCGGTAGTTACATATTCAAATGTTTCATCCTTTGTGGGCGTTGTTGGTGCCTTTGGAGTGGTTACACTGGGGTCCACTGCTTATGCAAAAGATTCAGGGGACTTCATCTCATAACTCTTTTTGTTTTATTTTACAGAACGATCTTGAGAACTAGACTCTGCTTCTGGTCCTGCAATTATTGGGAGATCGGCTAATATTGAAAATTTGTTTAAGTGTTGAGGAGAAGGTAGAGGGGAAAAAGATGGCCTTAGTTGAACTAGGTTGGTGGCAAAAGGCCTTGTTGAGGGCCTTTCTTCTTTGGATCCTTTGAATGGAGAGTTAGGTCTTACTGGATTCATTCCCTGTTAGGAATTCTCTTATTTGGAAATCTGGAAGAGAATTGTTTTCTCCTTTGATAAATTCAATTTTAAAATCAAAGCTAGACAGGAGAGCTTGCCATCTAGAAAATATTTGTTTTGAAACAAGATTTTTCACATCCTTTTGCAAAATTTCTTTAGCAGATTTACAATCTACACTAAGCAAAAACTCTTTATTGATTAAATCATCTTGGAATTTTGTGATACATAGCACTATAGAAAGTACTTTTTTTACAGTACTATAATTTTTCTAGGCTGAGTTCCAAACTTCGGAGGTGAATCTTACTAGTTGTTCACAACTATCTTGACTAGTCTTTTGTTTAAGAATGCCCCCATATCCTATATCTGAGGCATCATTTTCAACTATCATGAAAGCTTCAGGATTTGATATGCTTAAACTTGGAAGGTTTTGAACTAATTCTTTGACCCTTTTTACGCTATTAGTTTGTTCTTCACTCCAAGGTGCTGGATTTTTCCTGAGTATTTTGTAGAGAGGTTCGCAAATCTGTCTAATGTTACGGATGAAATTTTCTACATAATTAAGGCTTCCTAAGAAACTTTGAAGTTGGGTTTTATCCTTAATTTCATCGGGAAATTTACTGGAGAACTCTATGGCTCTACAAATAGGCTTGTGACTACCTTGATGAAGGTCGTGTCCTAGAAAACTGATAGAAGTTTGAAAAAGTTTCATCTTTTTAGAACTTATCACTAATCCATTGGCTTTAATTATTTTAAAGAAAGTGTTAAGATGCTTGAAATGAGAATCTATGTCCTCGGAAAATATTAGTACATCATCTATGTAAACAATAGACATGTAACTGAAGGGATTAAAAATCTGGTTCATTATACTTTGAAATTCAGAAGGGGCATTTTTTAAGCCAAAAGGCATATTGAATGCTGTTTTATATTTATCCTTTTCTGTAATTTGAATTTGCCAGAATCCAAACTTCATATCAAACTTGCTATAAAGATTTGCTATATAAGTTCTTTTTAAGAGATCCCTTTTGTTAGGAATCGGATGTCGAATCCATTTAAGGACCGAATATAGAGGTTTGTAGTTGATTACTAACCTAGGAGCTCCTTTTTCCTTTTCTGCGCTACTATTAACATAAAGCTGAGCAACTCCAAGGAGAGTTAGAGTGATGAATAATACCATTTTCTAATAAATGGTTTATTTCCTTTTTACAGATTTCCATCATTCGTGGTTCATCTGAATCGGTCTAGCTTTAGTGGGGATATATTTCTCATCAAAGCCAGTTATGTAAGGAAGTTCGACTGAATGCTTTTTTCTTTCCCAAAATGCATTAGGAAATTCAGAGCAAATTTCTTTTTCAAAAGTATCTTGTAAGGTTTTAATCTTAGTGATCATTCCTGGGGTTTTAAAAATTTCTTAATTTTCTCAATTTTTATTTCTTCTTTTGAAAAGGAAATGTGGCTAGAAAGTCTATTTATCTTGAAAATCATTTTTTCTTTTATTAAAATACTTTCTTCAGGAGAAAGGCTTCTTATAAAGGGGAAGAAAACCTTTTGGTCATGTATGGTTGTATGAATACCGTCAAAATCATCGGTATAAGGTTTTAACTGATTAATAAAGGATAACCCCAGAATAATATCTTCATTGATATTTTTCGTAATTACAAAGTCATTCGTAAAGCAGATATTGTTATTATAAATATGGGCTTTAGAAAGTTTATAATTAATTTTCATTCTTTCACCTGTGGCGGAGTATAGACAGGTAGTACTTTTTTCTAATTACTTTAAAGGAATTAACCCTTTAACGAAACAGTTAGGGTCAGCACCGCTATCGAGAAGGGCCACTTTGTTAAGGACAAGATCTTTTCCTAAAACCATTTTAATAGGAATATGTTGACTTAAAGATTTGATGGTGGATATTACTGGTTTATTTTCCTAATATTGTTCATCATATTCTTGTTCTTCTCTAGGGAAATTGGGTTCAACTACATTGTTATCTTTAAAGAAAACAGATTTTCATTTTTCTTATTTAGAAGAAACATCTCTAAGAACCTGGTCAGCAAGAGTATTCAACTCTATATTACCAAGTCTTGATTTGATTTCTTTAACCTCTTTTTTGAGGAGATTAACTTCTTCTTTTAATTCAGAGATTGAAGGTTCAGGGGGTTTTCAAATCGGGACATGATAATTTTCATACTAAAAGGTTCAACAACCTTGGAAGGGCTTTCACTCTTAGAATTAATGATAATCTTCTTTAATTCTAAAAGACACTTTGTTCTGGACTCATCATCTTTAATATGATCTATGATGTCAAAAAGGACTTCTTTAGAGTCTTCAGAGATTACTTGGATAGTATTTTTGGTACAATCACAAAAAATGTTATTGCAAGAGTAGTCATCTCCTCATTGACTTTGATCGGTTTCATAAGCAACGTTGATATTTTCTTCGTCGCTGAAATCTTCCTCTGAGGAAGTATATTCGGAAGATTCTCTATCTTGAAGGATAGAGAAGAGTTTTTCTTTAGAGTCTTCGTCAAGATGTAAGAGATTAATTTTCTTCTTTTTCTTAGAAGATTTGCATTGGTCAGCTCGATGGCCCCTTTTTCCACAATTCCAATAAGTATCTTCTTTAGAAGCTGGTCTTCTCTTCTTTAATTTTCTTTTAGCGGATTTTTTCAGATATTTGTTAAAGGATTTTCTCCTAGTTTTGTGAGAAGATCTTTTTGATAATTTTCTATCTCGTTTTGATGGAGGTGGCTCCGTTTTAGTAAATCCAAAGTCTTGACAAAAACTTCCTAACTCCTTGTTTGAAGATTTTTCATCTTTATTTAGTTGATTTTTAAGTTTTATATCTGTACATAGCTCTAGGCCAACGGTGTTAATAAAATTGGCAATATCACCATAAGTCATTTGACTATACAGGATCTTACCTTCACATCTATCCTTGATCATGGTTCTTACCTTATCCGCAAATAGTGGAGGTAGCCCACTAATAAAGCGTTCTTTCCAAAAATCCCTATCGTAGTCAGGTCTAATCATGAATTTAACTAGAAAATTATCTTATACCATTTAAAGTCAGTTAACTTTGGGCAAGATAGATTATTAAGGATTTCTAGACTCCTGTCTTGAAACAGTTTGGGTTCTCCTACGAAATGTTTGGCTATGTTGTAAAGAAGAGTAGCACAAGCCTCTTCTTTTGGTTGTTGGGTTGAGGTTTCTGTGCCACCTTCAATTTTTACAATTGTTTCTATAATTGTGGCATTATAAATAGTGCTTTTGACATTGTCTAAGAAATAATTATCCCACCAATGTCTAAGCATTTTTGTGAAGCCTGCTGTAATCATGGTTGCAGCTTCTTTATCAGATGCTCCTCTGATTTTGGAAGTTGTTATGGCAACGCCCATTTCATAGAGTTTATTATAGATCTGGTGTTCAGCTATACCGTCAATATTCCATTCTGTTATGCTTCTTCCTTCATGGGAAGAGGTTGAGAGGAAAGCATTTTCTTCAAACTGGGTGTCTAGAAAGAATTTCTCCTATAATAATTTTTTCGATTCTAGTATCGGTCATTGGAAAGTTTGAGGAAGGTGTTCTCTTCTGTAGGAGTTTTAACACTTTCTTTCTCTTTATTAGAGATGCTAAATTTGGCTAACTTTTCATTTATCTGTTCTACGATTTTACCTAAGACTTCAAAGTCATTACTAAGTTTGGGAAACTTATCTTTTGAAAATTCCGGAGGTTTAAAGATAGGATTAGGTTCAAGGGTGCTGCTAGTACTACTAGTACTAGCTTTTTGAGGATTTTGTCCTGGAAATATAGCCTTTTCCTTTGACTCCTCTATTTGTTGAGAGACGGTGTATAACAATCTATTGGTATAGTTATTTTGCTCGATAAGCTTATCTAAATCTTTATTAAGGGGAGAAAGATGAGGTTTTTTGCTTTTTAGCTTGAAAGGGGAAGCAATGACGATCTCATTTGAATGAGGAATTTTTATCCCTTCTAATGAAAGAGTGGTTGATTCAATGATTTTATTGGACGGAGTATACCATTTGTTGACAATGACTTGAAGAGAATCTCTTTGGTCATCAAGTTTTCCAGTGACTTCGAACCATTTAAAGAATTCAATATCACATTTAATTCTTTTCATGTCAGCCATCAATTCTTCTTCGAATAGGTCCCTCTGGTTTTGAGAGTAGGTATTGACATACTAATCTACCTTTAGTTTGTTTTTTGGGTCAGTCCAAAGAAGCTTGAGAGATTTAAGGTCAGGGGAGTAATTATCCTCTGCTTTGATGACTCCTAAGCTGGGATCGGTATATTCTCTAAGAGGTTCCATGTTAGAATCGGTAGGACTACTAGGTTCATGGATTCCAGGTTGGTAGTAAACCTTAGGGATTTCACCAGAGAAATCTACTCCTCTGAGTCTCCCTTTGTCGTTGGAATTATAACTACTAGATTCTCTCGGGTATTTGAAGTTGATCCAGAGACTTGACTCAACTTGCAGTCAAGAAATTTGAGATCTATAGATCCATGAGGATTTTGGATTACCTTTTCAATTTGTCTTTTCTCGGGAAAAGAGGGTAAAGGTTTTGTGATCACCTCAAAGTGCCAATCATTACTACCAAGGATATCATCCCATTTGAGAAGTCTAGGAACAAAGATAGTACTATGCTCCTGGTTAGCTTTCATAAGCATAGTGACTCCTTTAACACTCTCGATTTTGGCCTTTGGGGCTAGAGTGGTACTCATGAGTCTATAATAGACTCGATAAATGATAGCTATTTCTCTAGTGTTGATTTTACTATTCATATTTTTTGTTTTGACATTAAGAGTTAAGGTATCCATAATATTAGGATCATTAATGTCTACAAAGAAATTAGGATAGCAATTAAAGTAAACTGGGTCATCAGCAAGGTTACTTTCAATTACTCCTAGAAGAGAGTCATCAAAATTTAAGAATCTGGCATATCGAAGGAGTGCACATACAGGGATATTGAGACCTTTTCTAAAAAGGGACTTTATAGCGACTTGAACCAGACCTATATGCAGATAGTTGTATTGACCTTTATATCTGCCTATGTGTTCTTCATTTAAAAGCTTAATAATTTCTAAAGAATTATTAATAGCAATGGTAGACTCACATGTCTTAATATTATGTTTCTTAACAGAGTTGAAACTACCTGTTTGGTAGATTTTGTGAAAAGGCTCTTCCGAAATGCTCCAGTTGTCCAAACTATTCTCAGTTTTAGCAATCTGGGTTGCTTTAGAGGTAACGTTAACACTATTTATAAGATTTTTACTACTCATTAAGAGAATTACTGTCCAGAGTCCTGAGTTATACTTTATCAGACTATAAGAATACTAGAAAAGAAAGATGTAAATAATTTTGAGAAATACTTTTCTTAATTATCAAAGGTGTAGGGATATCTACATGTCCTCTTGGCTTTACCTCTTCTCTCTCTAGAGTTATCTTAGCAACAGGACCACCTATCAGTCTGACATGCCCTCCTGGCTATGACTTTTCTACGGCTAACCAACGTAAACTGGATATTACTCGGAAACCTCACACACATAGAGAGAAATAAGTACATCATACAAAGTAGAAATTAGCTAAAACAAGATAATAAGGAAAAGTAATAATCAGAATTATAACATATCCTTATTCTA
>JAABOM020013425.1:0-19273 GCA_011800125.2 Solanum clarkiae | reverse complement strand
GAATCATGTACTTTATGTTCTTTATATCACTTTACCTTTACTGTATAATCTGTGCACAACTGTAATACAAATGACCACCTGTTCAGTGGTAAACTGTATTGGGATCATCCCTGGCTAGGTTATTCCTTAACCCCTCGGGCTACCACCCGTGATAGGATAGTCCTTGGCTAGGTGATTCTTCCACCCCTCGGGCTACCACCTATCAGTAAACAATGTATCAAGATCTTCCCTGGCTAGGTTCTTCCTTAACCCATCGGGCTACCACCCATGATAGGATCGTCCCTGGCTTGGTAATTCCTCCACCCCTCGGGCTACCATCTATCAGTAAACAATGCATATCATCTTTCAATTACCTTTGAGATGGTTCTTTTGGTGGTCATAACATTAAAACTTTAGGATTGTATATGTAGCATGTGACATGTAGATAATCATACAAGACAACATGACAATAAAAAAGAGTATGTTACACCAATAATGAAATGCATATGAAATAGAACAACTCATGAACTTTAGTTTGTAACAAGAATCCATGTGACTTGGTATCCAAGCATGTATGCAGATTTGAAGGTGACTATGTATGGAAGTATATGAACATGTCAAAGAGTGGAGACATAAGTAATAGTTTTGTCAGAGTTGGCAAGTGCCTTTATGTGCCAGTGACGAATCTAGATTTCATGCCAAGTAATACAAAATCAAGTAGGCTTACATACCTCGTTGTATGACCTCGTTACTACCTCGAGATAACCTTCCCTTCCTCCAAGTACTTATGTAAAACATAGTGGTAATAAGACTAGTATTAGCAGCAAAGAGACACTTCTTGGCAGCCTAATATCACAAAAACTAACACCCAGGCAGCAAGCCTATAATTGGTGATGCAAACGCATTCTTTCAATATTTTCACTTATAATCATATTTTCTAGCACACATTTACATGTAAACATCATGTCCATACTGCTTTAGTGCCATAATAGTCTTACAATAGCCTACAAAGCATAATACATAAGAATTCTATACTACAAATGGACAACATAACGTTACCTCCCTTCGCTACATTTCGACATCGACAACTCCAAACCTATTCCAAATCTAACCAAACTATTCCAGCAACATTTACACATGCAAACAGACCTAAAATATTCTTATAACAGCACTCAATAAGTTGTGAAGGACGTGAGCCAATAACCTTCTATCCAACAGTCCACAAGTTCATACTAAGAACACAATTGCGATATCATATAAGGACTCACTTTTGTGGACTGTAAAAGTGGTGAAGTAGCCTGGTTACATTTCTATAAACCAACCTTTGTTAACTACACAAGTATTACTTCATAATACACCCAACCAAGAAGAGAAAAGCCTCTGTATTAACAAGAAAAGTGGACCACAATCCTTAGAATACAAGTTGTCCAGAATTTTCAGCACAAACATACTAGCATATACTTCTTGTTTTTCATGAAGAAACCATACTAAATACATAACTATGATTACTTACCTTTGCCTTCAATCTTTAGGTCTCCTTCAAGAGCCCTAAAATAGTCGTTTGGCTGCTTTACAAAGTTAAGAAAAGTTCAGAGAAAACTTTGGAGAGCAATATGATTTTTGTGTGTTCAAGTTGAAAAATGACTTGTGGGAGCTGTTTTAAACCCTTTTAAAGGGATCTTTGGCCGACTTAATAAGGCTACTTTATCCTTACATTATCAAGCTAGTGATGCAGCTCCTTGCCCCTTTCACTTGGGCCTAAATGGGTCTCCAAGTTGATGGGCTTGGGCTGCCCATTTTTCCAATTTCTCTTACTTAGTTTTGGGCCCAAATAGCCAAGTGGGTTGTGGTGTCTTTGGGACCTTTTTAATATCCTTCTTGGGATGAAAATATAGTACATTTATGATACTAAAACATGGGCTAAAGTTACATCCTCAACACGGACTTTATTCATAATTGGACTTGAACAAATTCGACGTCGGGCCTCGTCTCCGTTTAGTTAGCAATTTAAGCTAAGCGAGTAGCTGACTCACCTGCTAGCTTCTTAAGTCATAAAAAAACCTCAATTTTCTTACTTTATTTAAGGCCGTGATCTCCTTAATTCGACACAAAATAAATATGCACTCGACCCTCTTAAGCATTAGATGCACATATAGCCCATTAACACGAGACTCAATCACTTTTACAAATTTGGTGCTAACTTAACCAAACCCTATCATGTTTTATTTGCATTGTACTAGTACTGTAAGGTGTGGGGTGTTACAAAGATATAAAAATTGGGAGGATTTTGAGGGGGAAAAACGTGAGAGAGAGAAGATCGTGAGAAGTAGAGTAAGAAGGGAAAAATCTTGAAGTGGGTTCTTGAGGTCAAAGAAAGGTATTTAAAATAACTTGGTCAACATAGTTAACCTTTTCTCTCTCCTCCACACGGGTAGCCTCACGGTTCGTCGCATGTGGAACGGCTCGCAAGGTCCACCTGTTGTACCCCCTTGTGACAAATTAGCACTTACCTGGGTTTAGTTGGCGGTTGGCACCTCCATGGTCGGCTTAACAGCCCTTGACACATGTCACGGTTCGTTTCGTCATTTGTGTGTCTAGACTTGGCATGATTTCCTTGTGAAATGTGGCTGGCCACGCGCACATCCTCCCAACGGCTGACCGCAAGAGCCGTTTGGCCTGTGATGGTCCGTGTGGACCTAATGTGTTTCGTCACTTGGCGCTTGGCGTGATTTTGATATAGGCCCAAGCATGCGAGACAGCCCTATTCACGAGCCTTGAAAGCATAATGGGTCGTGTGGATGCATCGTGTGTCATCACTTGCATTTTTGGCACGTTTTTATGTGACACCCACACAGCCTTCAGACGACTCCTCTCATGCCCTGTTATGGATGACATGGCCCGTGTATATAGGCAGTGTGGCTTTACTTGGCAAATTTTTAGTTCGACGCAACTGGAGTATTTCGGCTTCGAGACTTGTCCTACGTCATTTATGCACACACGAACTCCGAAATATCACCTATACTCACCTCGAAACACAAATCAAAAACAACAAAATACATGACAAATTAATTAAAGCTTTATATATATATATATATATAATAATTACAATGCATGGGTTGCCTCCCATGGAGCGCTTGATTTAACATCGCGAGATGATGCAATGTCTTGACTACTCAAACTTCGTCAAGGAGTAAGACCTCTATTTCTGAGGGATATTCTGCTGCACCCACATATTTCTTCACTTGCTGACCGTTTACCTTGAATCGATCCCCATTTTCTGCTTGTAGCTCAATTTCACCATGGGGAAACCATTGCCTAATTATGTACGGGCCAGACCACCTTGACTTTAACTTACCGGACGAGTCTCAACCTGGAGTTGTATAGTAAGACCTTGTCACCAACACCAAAGCTCCGTTAGGCGATATGCTTGTCATGCTGTACCTTCATCCTCTATTTGTATAGTGTTGCACTCTTATATGTGTGTAGGTGAAACTCATCCAACTCATTGAGTTGGTCAAGTCTCAAGTCTGCCGCCTCCTCCCGATTCATGTTGAACATCTTTAAAGCCCAGAGTGCCTTGTGTTCTAACTCCACTGGCAGATGACAGGCTTTACCAAACACCAACTGATACGGGGACATACCAATGGGTATCTTATTTGCCGTCCTGTAGGCCCACGGTGCATCATCTAGCTTCCTGTCCCAATCTGTCCGGATAGCATTCACAGACTTGGTCAGGATTTCCTTGATCTCTCTGTTTGACACTTCAACCTATCCATTAGTTTGCGGGTAATAAGGTGTGGCAACCTTGTGCTATCATACTCCATATTTTGTGAGTGTTGCGCGGAAAACCTTGTCACAGAAGTGAGAACCCTCATCATTGATGATAGTTCTGGGCGTCCCAATTCC
This sequence comes from Solanum clarkiae, assembly GCA_011800125.2. Lineage (NCBI taxonomy): Eukaryota > Viridiplantae > Streptophyta > Magnoliopsida > Solanales > Solanaceae > Solanum > Solanum clarkiae. The sequence continues at coordinate 15,388 of JAABOM020013425.1, read as the reverse complement.
GGAAAAGATGTTCCGCCTAAAAAATTGGACAACACTCTTGCTCTCATTGTTTGGCAATGCAACTGCCTCTACCCATTTGGAGACATAGTCCACTGCCACCAGGATGTACTTTATTCCGTACAAACTCACAAATGGGCCCATAAAGTCAATGCCCCAGATGTCAAAAATCTCTAGCTCAAGAATCGGGGTCATGGGCAACTCTTGGCACTTCAAGATGTTGCCCTGTCACTGGCACTAATTACACCCAAGCACCAAGTCGTGGGCATCTTTATAGATAGTGGTACAGTAGTTACCACATTTGAGAATCTTCTTCACTGTTCTGGCCCTATCATGATGACCCCCACTGCAGATGAGTGACAGGCCTCCGTTATACTCAGCATCTCCGTTTTTGGAATGCACTGCCTGATAACCCCATCAGCACATGTTCTCAACAAGTACGGGTCATCCCAGAAGTACCTGCGCATATAAAAAAGAAACGTTTTTCTTTGGTGGGGGTTAAGGCCCTCTGGTATAATGTTGCTTACTAAAAAGTTAGCAAAATCAGCAAACTAAGGAATGAGATCAACAGAAGCTGCCAATACCTGCTCATTCAGGAAAGGAATAATCGATGTTCAACTAATCCTTCAATCTTGCCTCATCCTCCAATTTGGACAAGTGGTTTGCTACTTGTTGCTCAGATCCTTTTCTGTCTAGGACCTCAAAGTCAAACTCCTGCAGTAGGAGAACCCATCTGATCAACCGCGACTTAGCATCTTTCTTTGTCATGAGATATCTCAAAGCTGCATGGTCGGTGTGCACTATCGATTTGGTGCCCAACAAGTATGTCCAGAACTTGTCAAATGCATATACCACAGCCAGCAATTCCTACTCAGTCACTGTATAATTTTTTTGAACATCATTGAGAGTCTTGCTGGCATAGTATATGGGGTGAAAAATCTTGTTGCGCTTCTGTCCGAGCATAACACCTACAACAACTCTGCTTGCATCACATATTACCTCAAATGGGGCAGTCCAGTCAGGCACAACTACCACAAGAGCAGAAATCAGCATTTGCTTCAGAGTCTCAAAGGCATGCTTGCAGTTATCATCAAAGTGGAACTTTGCATCCTTCTCTAATAGCTTGCACAAGGGATGTACAATTTTAGAGAATTCTTTGATAAATCGGCGATAGAAATCGGCATGCCCAAGGAAACTCTGGACCCCCTTCACAGATATGGGTGGCGGTAGTTTCTCAATCACCTAGATCTTCACTTTATCTACTTCTATGCCCTTCTCAGAAATCTTATGGCCAAGAATTATACCCTCCTTGACCATGAAGTGGCACTTCTCCAAATTTAGCACCAAATAAGCCTCCTCACAATGCTGTAGTGCCCTGCTAAGATTCAACAGACATATATTGAAAGAATCACCTATTATAGAGAAGTCATCCATAAATACCTCGAGGGTGTCTTCGACCATGTCAGAAAAGATCGACATCATACAATGCTGGAAGGTGGCTGGGGTGTTGCACAGCCCGAAGGGCATCCTTCTGAAAGCAAAAGTCCCATACGGGCAAGTGAAAATGGACTTCTCCTGATCCTCTAGGGCTATGGATATCTGATTATAGCCGGAGTACTCATCCAAGAAATAATACCACCCTCTACTTGCCAACTTGTCTAACATCTGGTCTATGAAGGGCATGGGAAAGTGGTCCATCAAGGTCCATTTATTCAGCTTTCAGTAGTCCATGCACACTCGCCATCCAGTCACAGGTCTCGAAGAAACTAGCTCATTTTTGTCGTTGGCAACCATTATCATGCCCCCTTTCTTCAGGACACACTACATTGGGCTAACCCACTTGCTGTCAGAAATGGGGTAGATCACCCCAACATCCAGCCGCTTGATGATTTCCTTTTTCACCACTTCTTGCATATGTGGGTTCAGCCTGTGCTTGTGCTCAAGACTGGACACAGAATTATCCTCCAATTTGATTTTGTGTGTGCATATCCCTGGAGGAATCCCTATGATATCCACAATGGTCCAATCAATAGCTCGCTTGAACTTTTGGAGGACTCTCAACAATGCCTCCATCTGGTTTTCACGAAGATTTGCAGCTATAATCACAAGAAGAGTGTTTTCAGTACCCAAAAATACATACCTGAGGTGTTAGGGTAGTTCCTTAAGCTCCACAGCTGGAGGCTCCTCAATAGATGGTTTAGCTAGTGGTATGGACATGTTCTGCAGGTCTAAGTCTAATTTTTTAGGGACAAATGGCCTGTTTCCCCTATCTTGCAATAGATTCATAGTATCTGCATACCTTTCACTCCCATCATCTGGAAAGTTCATCAACACCACTGCTAATGTGTCTACACTCGTTGTTTTGTCAAGTAAAATATCGAGAATAGACATCACTGCCACCTCTTTAGGTCTCTTCATTGCAGCACACACGTTGAACTTCACCTCTTCCATGTTGAGTCTGAAAGTTAGCTCTCCTTGCTCCACGTCTACCAATGCCCTACCAGTAGCTAAAAATGGTCTCCCAAGGATGATGGGAACCTCAAAATCCACCTAACAGTCTAGAATAATAAAGTCTGCCATAAAAATGGACCAACCCACACGAACTAGAACATTACATAGAATCCCAACAGGCCGCTTTACCAATCTATCTGCCATGAGTAGCTGCATTGTAGTGGGTGTGGGGGATCCTAAGCTCAACTGCCTGTAAACTGTCAGCGGCATCAAGTTGATGCTGGCACCCAGATTACGGAGAGCTCTTGTAAAATCAAATGATCTAATGGTACACAGGATAGTGAAAGCTCCCAAATCTTCCTTCTTTTCTACAGAAGATCTTGTAGCAATGGCACTCCAGTGGTGGAGATTGTTCACTGGCTCAATCGTGGCTGTCCTCTTCTTAGTCATTAAGTTTTTCATGTACTTAGCGTAGCCCGACATCTGAAATCTCTTTTAGCATGGACAAGAACTTCTAAAACTTGCCATCTTCAACCTTTTTCTGCAACCTCTGTGGGAATGGTGGTAGTGGCTTAGGAATGGCTGACAGAGGTTGGGTCACTGTTGGTGTCATCTCAGCATTTTAGTACCCTCAGGCTCTGCTGGTGTCACCTTCGCTTCTTCATTCAAGTTATCAACATGCTCCTTCATGGGGTTAGGCATATTGCCTATAGCTTCATCCAAACCTACATTACTGGACACAACAAGGACAGAGAGTACCTTACCGCTCCTCATAGTTACGGCCATGCAACGTCCATCATTCTTTGGATTCAGGATAATATCGTTCGACTATGACCCAACTTTTCTCTGGTTTATGGCTGCTAACAATTGACCTATCTGTTGCTCTAATTGCTTGATTGAGGTGGAATTCGAGTCGACCAACTGTCAAACATTAAACATCTCCCTTTTTATATCTCGCATCCTTACCTCTGTTAACTCAACCTTATCAAGTACCTTTGCCATCATTCTTCTAACTTTGAGTTTCCACCACTATCGTTCATATACTCACGGTTCCTATAATTGTCTCTGTTCTGCCAGTTTCCATTGATAGTTTTGATCACGACCATAGTTCCGACCTTAATTATCGGCATTGAATGGCCGGTAACCCCCCTGGTTGCCTAACAAGTTTGCCTCTTCATCAAATAGCCTTGATAATCATACGTAGGTGTTGTGTCTACAACGTTGACATTTTCTGCACCTCATAAGAACCGCTTTTCTAGCAAGTCCAGTTGGGTCTTCATGTGTGCCATGTCTTGATTCTGTTCCTCCTCTTTTCGTCGCTGCTCCTCCGTCTTCTCAAAGATAAACCCCAAACAACCTCCATCTCCAGTGTACCATGCTCCGTTGTTCTTGGCTACCTGATCTAAGATCAAAACAATATCTGGGAAAGTCCTAGACATGTATGACCCTCTACAAGCAATATCAAAGATCGGGTTTAACAAAATTGCAAAACCTGTAGAAGACTTTCTTCAAATTCTCATCTGTGAGGAGATGATCGGGGCACTGCTTAAGATTCTGCCTGAATCTCTCCCAAGTCTCATGTTGTGCTTCATTTGGTAGTTGCTTGTGAGAGCCAATGTCATATGTGATTTTGAGCTATTTTGATGCAGGAAAGAACCTCTCAAAGAATGCCTCATTTAGCTCTCCCCAAGTACGGATAGAATCATATGGAAGCTCATTCATCCACTTAGTTGCCGCACCAGAAAGAGACAATGAGAATAACCACAACCTAATTACTTGCTGACTAACCCCAGGAATATGAGACGATTGGCAAGTTGCCAGAAAGTTGAGGACATGTTGATTTGCATCCTTAGTTGCTGCTCCGCTGATCAACCCTTTTAACTATAACATCTGTAGCATAGTGCTACTGATAGTGAACTTAACACCCGCGGGTAGTGGGGGAAGTACAATCGCCCCAGTGGTCTCAGCCCTCTCATCATCATCATTAAATGCGTGGGCGGCTGAGGCACTTAGGGTCTCACATCGGGTAGCGACACCTGTCTAAGTGGTGCTGCTGGTGGTACCTCATTGCTAGCATTTTCGTCATTATCCATACCATCATTACCCCCAGCTACAGGGTTTACCGTCAATTCTCTCTGTCTAGTTGCTTCACATTCTTGGGCGTTTATTCTGCAAATTGATTTAGTAAGCTCGGGGTTGTAGGGAACAAGTGTTTCACCCTTGCTACGGTTGTTTAGCATGCAACGTTGGCTCCCTACCAAGAAACAAAAACAAGAAACAAACGTAAAACTAGGGACTAGTATTACAAACTGAAAATAGAAACTAATAGACTATTATTTCGCCATATTCCCTGGCAACGACGCCAAAATTTGATACACACAAATTTACACTCCAAACAGAATAGTAAAGTGGTTTTGATCAAATATAGAACTCAACTAGAGTTGAGGTCGATCCCACAGGGAATGTGTGAAAATATATCTATTAGCACTATTTTTAGATATAATATCTATTCCCGAAATAAAAGTACATAAAGTAAATATGGGGATCTTGTTTTTTTTTAAAACTAACTTACTAAAGTAAAAAAATAAATGAGTGCAAGAATGACTAAATTTCAAACAATTTATGAAGCAAGGATTGTGTTCCCCATGACAACTAATGCAATAGCCAAATCTAGTAGTAAACTCATTCATGATTACGTATATAAGATCTAACAAGTTATGTAACATCTAATTCACCTTTCGGCCCCTCTTAAATGCATATCATTCATTACCTTTCGGTCTTAAAACATCTATATATTAACCCTTGTTGTTTATCCTGGAATACTCTCACCTTTCGGTGTCAAGTACTTAGACTAGGTTAAAAACCTCGAATTTCCATCATAGAACTCTTTTCCTAATCAAAACATCCCTTTCAGGCATACAAAGAATAAAGGCTTACCCTAATGCGTCGACTCATCAAGGAAGAAATTATAATGAAGAGTACTACGATATACGCTAATCAATCTCGAGATTTACCCCATATTCACTCATCTTATTGATTTGTCATGGTTTCTACAACCCTAGTTGTGGGTTTAGCCAATATATTTAGGGAATAAAACTCGCAACGATACAAGAAATTCATAATGGAAGATTTACTATTGAAGAATCAATGAATCCACAAGTTACAAGCTTGAGTTCGATAAGCAAAATTCCAAAATATTGTGAAATCTCTAAGAAAATAATATTTTTCAATATTTCCAAGCTCTAGTCGTCCAAGACTAACCAAAATACGAAATAAAATAACTATATATATATAGAAAACTTAATCCTAATTAAAATAGGAAAAATCGACCGGCATGGACACGGTTCACGATACGGTCCGTGACACGTCGGACAGACTGTGTGACTGTCACAAATCTATCGCTGCCCCACATGCTGTTGAATGGGCAGTGAGACTTAAAACGGTCCGTGAAACAAACCATCTGACGCGCCTTGGTTAATTTCTCGCTCACAGCAGCCACACACCTCAATATCACGGACTGTGATTAGTCACACGGTCCGTGTAACTCTCGGTCTAGCTCCACTTAAATAATTTTGCTTTTTCTCGATGGTGTCACCTTCACGTTACCTACACAGGACTTGAAACGGCCCATCATGCTCCCAATGGCTCGTGAGACGAGCCGTCTCGTGCCACTTGGCAAAAAATCTTTCAACTTTCTATGGTAATTCTTCATATCACTTTGATGAGTCTCATGACGATTCGTTTGACATCTCACGGTCCGTGACCCATGCCGTGAGACTTGGCTTCGCCAAAATAACCACTTCCATCAGCCAATTGTAAGGCCACGGTGGGCCTCATGGTCTGTCTAGATGTACACGGGCTGTGTAGGCCCCCGTGTGCCCACACTTGGTTCCATTTTGACCCTTCTTTGCACTCTTTTTCATCCTTTTATCTTTCGTATTCTCATTCCTTCCATGCCTTAGTTTTTTTCTTGAAAAACAACAAAAACAAACATCAAAATAACAAGTTTACTTGAGAATGCATAAAAATTCTTTGTTTAAAATGTTATACAAGTTGTATTTCTACGACTCATCAGTTCACCACTTCTATCACTCCTTATCATTTTGATCTTTTTGTTCAATTGTGTTACAACTTCACTTTTCTATTGTTTGAATGCTTCAATTGCCTCACCTTTACTACTAAGTAAATAAATATAGTAGTATCTAGTACAATCATCAGTAAAAGTTATAAAATACTTTTTTACACCATGAATTATTGGTGTTGACTTAATATCACAAATGTCAGTGTCAATCATTTCTAAGGGACTGAAATTCCTTTTAACAGATTTATAAGAATGCTTAGCAAATTTAGATTCCACACAAACTTGACATTTTCATTTATTGCACTTAAAGTTAGGCAAAACTTCTAAGTTGCTCAGTTTTCACAAGTCTTTGTAATTAACATGTCCCAAATGTTCATGTCACAACTAGTTTGACTTAAACGAGTAAGAAAGATGTATAAAAACAAATTGAGTTTGAAAAGATTCTCCATGAGGTAACCTTTTTTCTACAAAAATTTTGTTCTTACTTATTACAATTTTATCAAATAAAAGCATTGTTTAAAGTCAATACTTTGTTGGTTTCATACTAGTCATATCAATTATCATATCACATACTAGCAGCAGAAAAATGTAGTGACCACAATATCACATATACATTAAAAAGATTTTGTGGGAATCTAACATCATACAAGAATGAAAATTCATATCTTGTGCTTCCATATTTATATTAGACATTAAGTCTATTTTTGTTTTTCTCACAAGCAAACAACCTCCACATTTTAAGTATAATCTCAAAATTATTTCTCAAGTATTTGTCTTCTCATGCTTCAAATGTATACGTCAAAATACACATTGGAACATAAAGTCTCTTTTGTAAATAATACTCTATAAAAGAGATAGAGCTTCAATTTTCTTTGACACCTTTTACAAAATGTCAAAGTTTAATCTATAAAGATACCTATTGCAGGAACAAGATCCTTAATATTACATCAGTAGCCTTTTTCCTTTTCTGTCACAATTAGACAGATCATTTAGTATTTAAAATACTAACACTAAAGACTACATCATTGTACCACTTGTTTCCAGTTAACAATGAAGTTTTTATACTCTTCAAGTCAGAATATTTATTTAAATAAAGAGCTTAATAAATTGGTGAAGTTTTTGTATTCCTCAAATTAAACCAACGCACAGTCTAATTTATCTAGTGAAGTTTTTTTTTATGTTCTTCAAATCAAAGGATTAGAAAATCAAAAGATTTTATTCTCAAAAAATCAGACACAATCAAACTTCACATGGAGTAGAAAACTACACAAGTTTTAGTCTCAAGAATAGAATTAGAAAAGTACAAGGATGTGATCTTCTTTTCAAAGTAACTTTTCATTGTTATCAAGTAAGTTGGGATCTTCAAAGTTTATTCACTATTCAACTTTTCACAAACATCAAATAAGTTTGACTTTTTAGCGAATAATCAATGGCAATAATATTGTCTCATGACCAAATTAGTTTGCCAGCAAAAATTGCCTCCCTCATTCAACTATTGATGAATATTCTTCAATCATAAAGTATGGTGAAGGAACGTGACAGTGTAAGAATAGCCAATCCAAAAGAAGAGATTAGTGAAAGTTATGTCACATTCTAATTGAAGAAAATATATTTGTAGGAACTTCTTGGATATTCTAGACCAAGTAAATTAAGGAAAAATAAATAAATAAATAAAAAATTATGCACTGTTTCACCAAATTAGTGCCATTTGAACTTCAATTTTTTTCTCTCTTCATAATACAAAAATTAAATTCTTTTATCGTTTGGCTTCAACAAAGCAAAACACATTTGTCATTTACCCCAGTGCAAATGAAAATCATTAGTAAATGAAAAATAAAAACCATACATGAATATTAAGTTTGTTGATTTCGTTGTCTTCTCCAACATCACACACTAAATAATTTAAATTAATTTCTTTAAGATTGTTATACAATATGTATTACTAAAATACTTAAATAAAAAATTTTTGCTAAACAAAAGCTTTCGCAGTAAATAAAACTTTTGTAGAAAAAATATTTTGTAAAACAAAACTTTTGTAGAACAAAATTTTGTGAAAAATAATAACCACAAAGATTCTAATCAAGTTTTCAAAACTAGAAACTAAAACTAGTAATGAAAACAAAAATCTGTAAAGAAAGTCAAAAAATAAAATTGACAAGAAGAAAATCGAGCTCTCTAAATATACACAATGTGTCTTTAAGGAAATTATTCCCCTAAAATACCCGAGGTTAATGGAATATATCTTCCCAGGATAGAACGATTTTATTCACCAGTGTATTGGTACCTAAAACCACGGTGTCAGTGAACCACTCAATAGTAGTAAAGCACACTAGAATTTGAAATGATAGGGAAAATTCTTTATATATAGAGAACAAAAGGTGTTTATTGTGCCTTATTGGAAATGTCACAACCACTTGGAAAGGTACAATTCTTTTTAGAAAAGTTATAACTCTTCATTTGTCATTCACACTTTTTAAACTCAACATGCATGATAACTAGTACAAAGGGTTCCAACTCCTGTATATTGGCCATGAACAAAAACATCAAAGTCTTCGTATGGAGAAAATCTTGTTGAGAGATCCATCTACAAATAGATTTTATAATGCATGATCTTAATTTACTTCAAAGCAGACTTTGCATATCAAATGAGAAATTAAAATTTTTTTTTAAAAAACAGAAGAGAGAAACGTCGTTCGGTTGAACTATAAGGGAACCAAAACAATAGCTTGGAATCCTTTTTCTTTTTTAGGAACAAAAAGTATTTTTAATATATTATCAGAAAAAATCTCATATATTTTAAATTAGAATTGAATTTTTTGGGTCGAGAAAATATAATCATTTTTTTCAATCTTTTAATGTGGGAATCATTGTGATATTTAATTGAGAATTGAAATAGTTTTTAGGCAATTATAGTATCCTTTCTTAAGTTGCTATCTATCAATTTGTTGTCTCATCTATATCCTAATAACTAACATGAATCTACAGTATTATTCCTATATAAACCTTTTTCATTCCCCTCCTAATTTCACTGTTATTATCTTATTATTAAATATTCTAAAATCTCTCAGATTATTGTTCTTTTATAAAAAAAAAAATACCTTTGCATTTTAGTATTTTCTTCAAAAAAATTTTAAGCATTGGAACAAGTCATTACTATATTGAAGCAATTGTTTGCAACAAATTTAGTGTGATGGGAAATAAATCGCGATAAAAAATAAAATATAAAAAAATAAAATTTTATTGATAAGCCTATAGGTACAAAACTTGTTTCTTCCTTGATTCTTCTCTCCTTAGTTTTTTTTTTTCATGATTTGAGTGTCGTTAGTGAGGTATTTCTTGCACATATGATGATTTTGATCTCTTTGAGCCATATCTTGATCTTGTGATAAATATCTTCAGAATTTATGGGATATTTGACATGTCTCTTTAAGAGAACATGATACCCTTATTAGGCATAAACTAAGGTTTAGGTAGAATAACCTCCAAGAAACTCTGATTGAAATAAAACTCATCTTGTTGAGTCTTGCAAAATTTCGATGTCTACAACAACATAATACTATTCAACATCATTATGTCAACTTATCAAATTTAGTGTAATATTATTTGGATATTATTATATATGCTTATTTATCAAATTTTTTGTGTCAAATTTATTATTGAAACTTTATATTATATTTTTTTCATTAAAGATTTACATTATCTATATTTTTTCTTATAAGGTGCATACATCCTACATTTTCCAAACCTCACTTGTAATATTATACTGAGTATATCATCATCATCATCATCATTATGTTAATTAGAATTTTTTTTTTTAAACTTCTTTATGAAGTTTGACTTTAGGCGCCCAATCTTATTAAATCGACCCTAAATAATTGATGCACGCTTAACACGCCAACAGTTAGATCATTTTGTCTTTGCCATATTACTTTTCTCTTTGACACGTTGATTAGTTTAATTTTATGATTTCAATTAGGCTTCTTAATTAAAATTATGAGCTTCTTGTTCATAGTGATCTTTAATTTGCATCCCTCATAAAGTAATTGATAGTATAATGTTTCCAGTCACATTATTAACTTTTCCTGAAAGAATGTAGATCGCAACAGCCCACAATACATAAAGACCAAAGATAAGATAAACATTACTTCTTTTTGACATACGATAATAAAAAATGTAATGCAACTTGGCAAGTTGAAAATGAAATAGTAACATATATATATATATATATATATATATATATATATATGTTATCAATCCATCTATCTACCTACTCCTATCTTTTTATCCAACTAATCATATCTTCTTCTTTGTGGAAATATCCTATTTGTGGCCACCATTTTCCGATCGACTTGGTGGTGTTTTAATTTCTACACATATTCTTTTTAGCAATTCTTTCATTTTAATTGGTCAAATTTTTTGGAAGACATAAATCCTACGAAAATAAGTACGTACCTTAAACGAGATCAAAAATACAATAATGATTTGTTTTATGGACAGCTATATTATTTTTGACCCAAATGAGATAGTGCCTAATATTACATACAAACATTTCATACTCTTTTACTTTTATTTTATTCAATTTGAGATGAAAGGATTCAGATAATCTCATTCCAACAAAGAAAGATAGTTAATGGAGTTTTCTATGAATTTGAATGATGAAAATAAATAAAAATTTGGATAAATGCATGTAAAAATAATAATTAGTCGAGAGAAAGTGAGAATACATGTGAGTGATTGCGTAAAGATGAGTAGTGATTATTTTCTTTCTACTCGTCACTAAAGATAGATATATCTACCTTTTACTTGTTTAGTCTAGAAAACTCGAAAATAATGCTTTAAAGTATATGTAAAATTAATAATAAATAAGTATAACGGATGAAAAGAGTATTTAATCCTCATTTAATTTTTAAACTAGAGAACTCAGGAAGACAAGCGAGTCTCTTTATAAACCAAATTATTTATATTCTTAATACTAAATGTCATATTAAACCAGCATGTAAAGAGAATGGAAAAAAAAAAAATATGAATGGAGCTTATATCAATATTGACGTACAAATATATGTGTTTGCAAATTCTGTTTGTCTCAATCTATTTTTATCCAAAATTGCAGCTCCGGGTCAAATGAGGTTGGCATCTATAGTTAACAAGGACATGCACTTGGGCACGTAAAGAATAAAGTGACTATGAAATGATTACGAATTCTTTTGCACTGATTTATATAAAAGAGTTTGCTATGTATGCACATTCAAATGCACAAAATAAAGTACGTCATTTTCTTTCAAAACTCTAGAAAAAAGAAAACATAAAAACATTTATAGAAAATAAGAAATTAGCAATGAATAAAATTTTCAAGCTAAACAACAAAAACTAAACGCTAATTCCATTTAGCGACAGATTAGCAAATGACTTTTAAGAAAATTCAATTAGCTAGGAGCTTTTTAACGATGTATTACTTAGAGATTAGCGACAAATTTTGTAGCTAATTCCATGTTTTGTTATAGTGAGAGAAGCTAATATTGCATTGTTCTTTGCCCCAAGCTCCCATCTTATCTTTTCTTTTTTTTTTTAATAACTCAAATCCATAATCTTGCATAATCAAAGGTTTGATGGAGAATATTCATCATCTGAACAATCCTTCTTATCATTGTTATATATTAAACATAAGGGCAAGTGCTACAAAAGACAGAAAATCCAATTATTATTTTTCATTAAAAGGGGGATGGTCATTTTTGGCATTTTTAAGAAAATTATCATTTTATCCCTCCGATAGCTGCCCCCAGTCATATTTGATAGGTTTTAAAAGTTGATTTTTATATATCTTGAAAAGGTTGGATGTTTTGCTAAAAAATTGAGTTTTGAAGGCTTAAGTTGTCTAATTTTGATTTTTTGAACTATCTGGAGATTTGAGACTTGAAATAAAATTTTATCGATATCAATTCTGAAATATGAAAATTGGCCTAAAAGAGTTGTTGAATCAGATTTGGAGTTATTATGTGGATTTTAGGTCCAAAGTTGGAAATTAAGTTGAAGTTTGACTTTGGTCAACATTTTGGGTTCGGGTGCTCGGATTGAATTTCTAATGGTTCCATAGGTTTTAGAACAAGCTTTGCCATAATTTTTAGGCATTCCGAGAATAGTGCCTAAGTTAGTTTAGTTGTGACTTATCAAATTTTGAGTCAAAAAGACCCCAGTTGCAATTTTCGATGATTTCATTGAGTCTGAAATACAAATTTAATAGGGTTGCATATATGACTTGTGTACAAGATTCCAAATAAATTTCGAGGGTCTATTTTGTGATTTTCTACCTAGTTGAAATTGCGGATATTTGATGTAGATGCTCTTCTCCGAGTTCGCATCCTTGGAGCTTGCTATCGCGAAATGCATTTAAATTGCTCTTCGCTACTGCAATGAAGGACCTCACTGTGCTTTGAGATCGCGAGGGTAAGTCCTCGGTATTGCAATGAACACCTGTTACCTAAACAATGTCTTTTCCTAAAATCAGAAATTAAGTCTTTTTCACCATTTTTAATATTTCCAAGCTTGGGGAAGGGCAATTTCACTTGATTTTTGGAGGAAAATTCATTGAAAAATGTATTTTTCGACTTTTTCTTCATTACCCATTGATTATTTCTTGATTTTAACATCAAATTTAGTATTTTCAATGGATGATTTTTTTGGAATTTTTTTAAAACTTGAATTTTTAGCAAAAATGGTGATTATGAGCTCATCTAAGCTCCATTTTTGAAATGGTTTCTATTGATAGATCTCTAATTACTTGAAAAACTCTTTCATCCAGAAATTTTAAGATTTTAACCTTAATTTTTTGCACTAAATTTTTTGACCATTTTATCCTTTCTTCCCTGAATTGTATGATTCTTTCATCGCTCGATCACTTTCTTTTCCACTACGTGATTGCTTAGGGACCTTAACATATGATTTGGGCTATTTCTCTCTCGACTTTAGATCTTAGCACACAAAAAGTCTGTTTGTACAAATGATCTAAGCCTGTACTTGGAGTTTCCCTGGAGTTAGTAAGGTGAAATGAGGCCTTGTTGAAGCCAAAGGGAACAATTGGGAGTTGGTAAACACGAATTTGAGAGAAAAAAATTTCTTCTATTACTCACAAGAATAGATTATAAAATAACTCTTAAACTCACACTTTTCTAACACTCTTTCTTGGTGTTTTTTTTGTGTGTGTTTTTGGAGGAGCTCAACAGCTCCTTTTATAGGGAAAATTATAACCCCCATAGATGTCATCGGTGACATCACAAGGGGGACATAATATTCAATAATGGCAGGTTGAAAAATAAAATTCAACAATGGCAGGTTGAAGAAAAATAGTGGCTTTTGTTGAGTCAATTTATGGGCCTGGACTTCTTCAATTCTCCCCTTCCATCCATATCCGGAACAAGCATCCTAGCTATATCTTTCTATAGCTCTAACTTTTCTCGAGTCACCACTTTCGTCAAGTGTCAGCTGATTCTACTTCGTATGGATCTTCACTAGTCTCAACAGTTGTGGATCCATCACTTCACGTATCCAATGATACCGAATATCAATATGTTTTGTACGAGAATGATACATGGAGTTCTTGCTCAAATCCAGAGCACTCTAACTGTCACAATGTACTTAATATTCCTTTTGCTTGATTTCAAATTCTTGGAGATAACGCTTTAACCATAATATTTCTTTTACAGCTTCTGCAGCAGCAATGTATTCTACTTCGGTTGTGGATAAAGCAACACACTTCTGTAGTCTTGACTGTCATGAAACAGCACCCCCTGCAAAAGTGTAAATGAATCCTGAAGTAGATTTCCTACTATCAAGGTCTCCGGCCATATCAGTATCTGTATAGCCCTCCAAGATTGGATCAACTCCCCCGTAGTAAAGACATAATTTCATTGTACCCTTAAGGTACCTGAGAATCCACTTTACTGCCTCCCAATGCTCTTTCCCGGGGTTGGAGAGAAAACAGCTCACCCTTCCCACTGCGTGAGTAATATCTGGCCATGTACACACCATCGCATACATCAGACTTCCAACTGCTGAAGAATATGGTACTAACGATATCTCCCCAATCTCTTCCTTGGATGAGAGGCACGATCTCTTGCTCAACTTAAAATGTTTGGGTAATGGTATGTAACTGGTTTGGCATTGTTCATGTTGAACTGTGCAAACACTCGTTCAATATACTTTTCCTGAGATAGCCATAACCTCTTGTTCTTCCTGTCTCGGGTGATCTGCATTCCCAATATTTGTTGATCCAGTCCTAAGTTTTTTATGTCAAAAGACTTAGAGAGTTTCTTCTTCAGCTGGTTGATCTTCGTTGTGTCTTTCCCCACAATCAAAATATCGTCTACATATAGTAGAAGAGCAACAAAATTTCCATCAAAAAACTTTTAAATGTAGACACATTCATTTGCTGAAGTTTTTTTTGTACCCTTGACTCATCATGCATGAGTCAAACTTCTTGTACCACTGCCTAGGTGCCTGCTTCAGACCGTACAAGCTTTTTTTCAACTTGCATACGAGGTTATCTCCCGATACCTCAAAACCTTCCGGCTGCTCCATGTAGATTTCTTCCTCTAAGTCTCCGTGAAGAAAAGTTATCTTTACATCTATCTGTTCAAGCTCCAAGTTCATACTTGCGACCACTCCAAGTATGACTCTAATTGAATTCATCTTGACTACTGGTGAAAATATCTCGCCAAAGTCGATCCCCTTCTTTTGTTGGAATCCTTTGACTGCAAGCCGTGCTTTGTATTTCACCACTTTTCTGCTACCATCCTTTTTTAGCTTGAACACCCATTTATTTTTCAGTGCCTTCTTCCCTCGTGGAAGTTCTACGATCTCATAAGT
>JAABOM020013414.1:0-19273 GCA_011800125.2 Solanum clarkiae | reverse complement strand
AAGGACATTGCTAAATTTGTATCCGGTTATCGTAGTTGACAACAAGTCAAAGATGAACATCAAAGGCCGGGCAACCTAACCCAAGATATAGAGATTCCTACTTGGAAGTGGGAGGAAATTAACATGGATTTTGTGGTTGGGTTGTCTAAGACTATAAAGGGTTTTGATTCTATTTGGGTTGTGGTTGATAGGATGACAAATTTGACTCATTTCCTACCGGTTAAGACTACTTATGGGGCTGAGGACTATGCTAAATTGTACATTCATGAGCTGGTGAGATTGCATGGGGTCCTTGTCTATCATATCGGATTGTGGTGCTCAATTCACTTCACACTTTTGGAGGTCCTTCCAAAGAGGTCTTGGTACCAAGGTTAATCTTAGTATGACTTTTCACCCTCAAATGGATGGCAAAGTTGAAAGAGCTATCCAAACTCTTGAGATATGCTTAGAAATTGTGCTTTGGAGTTTAAGAAGTAGTTGGGATGAGCATCTTCCTTTGATTGAGTTTGATTATAATAATAGTTATCATTCCAGCATTGGTATGGCTCCTTTTGAGGCCCTTTATGGTAGAAATTGTAGGTCGCCAGTTGGGTGGTTTGAAGTAGGAGAAATGACATTGTTGGTTCTGGATCTGGTTATGGAGGCTATGGAGAAGGTGAGATTGATTAGGGAAAGGTTGAAGATATCCCAAAGTTATCAAAAATCCTATGTCGATGTGAGGAGGAGAGACCTTGAGTTTAGAGTTGGTGATTGGGTCTATTTGAAGGTTTCACCAATGAAGGGTGCGGTCCGTTTTGGTAAAAAAGGGAAGTTGAGTCCATGATATATGGGTCCTTATAGGGTGATGAGGAGGATTGACAAGGTAGCTTATGAGTTTGAGTTTCCTAGTGAAATGGACTCGGTTCATCCGGTGATTCATTTATCCATGTTGAGGAAATGTGTGGGTGACGCGAATTCTATTGTTCCATTGGATGTTGTGGGTGTTGTGAAAGACAACTTGGCCTATGAAGAGATTCCATTCGAGATCTTAGATAGACAAGTGAAGACATTGAGGAATAAGGATATGGCTTCAGTTAAGTTCCTTTGGAGGAATCAATAAGCCAAAAGTGCTACGTGGGAGGCTAAGGTGGACAGGAAAAAGCGATATCCTTATCTCTTCCATTTTACTCATTCCTAAGGTACTAAATCTAATTCCCTATATGATTTTAAGTCTTATGTTTCAGCCCCTATGTCATTTGCATTCATTAATATTTATGTTGACAAGTTCATGATGATTTTGGCATTTATGTTGAAATTTTTGAAATGATGTTTAAGTGCATTGTTGCATCCTTATGTGGGCTGAAATTACCTTGTTTATGTCTCTTTTATACGTTTCTTTGACATTCGAAGATGAATGTTTCCAAGGGGAAGATATTTAAATGACCCCAAAAAATTCTCAAAAATGTGCCTTAGAAGTGCCTGGAATTGTAATTTTCATATATCTCAAAATTCGTGCGAAATATAGAAAATCCGACTTCATATTATTGATTAGGAGAAAATTGAGTGGAAAATGGGTCTAACCCTGATTTTAGAGTAACCGTATCAAAATTTGAAATTTGTAAAATGTGATTTACAAGGAGCAGTGCGCGCCCCTAGCGTGACGCGGCCAAGGTGCGCCACTGTGTTATTCTTTTATTCCAGTTTTTCATTTCGGTCCATGAGTTTTGGTTCTTGGGCCTAAGTCTTCCTATGCGTGAAAATACCTATATTTTGCCATATTTCACCTTCATATCATACAACACATTCCTCGATACTCTCTCAAACACAGACAAATATTTCACCCAAAATTCAAGTTCCAAAAATCAATTCGGATCTTAAGGATTTCACTTAAGCTTCAAGTCTCCGTTTCCAATCTTCATCAAAGAATTCTCCAAAGTTAATGTATGTGTGTTTCAATCATTGGGTCCTTTATCCATGGTGCCCAAGCTTCCTTTTTACATAAATTCCATGTTTCTAAGTTAATTTTACTTATGGGTCTTCTATTATGAATTTCACTATGAACTATATTGGGGTTTTGTGAAAGTGTAACTATTTAAGCATGTTTTGAGATATGAATCTTTGATCTTTCTTGAGATTTGATGAAGGGTTTTGATGTACTTTGTAAGTTGGTATTATGAAGTGTTGATGGATTGATTCACTTCAAGATTTCTTACATGATTTCACTTTTTAATTGCACAATTTTATACTAGCACTACACACCCACCAATTGTTCGATAAAATATTTGGTTTAGGGTGCTTGAACAATTGATGATCCGTTGCATGACCTATTAATTTATGAGGATAAAAGGAATGAATTTATGTTTTGATTACATGTATAGTATCTATCGTCAAGAACGTAGAGAAGTAGAAGAACAAGAACCAGAAAAGTTTTTTTCAGGGATACTGGTATTCTCATTTTTATCGAAGAAACAAAAGAAAAATTTTCTGAAAGTTCAGAAAATTCTGAATTAGAGAACGATTCTTAAGTGTTCTATTTGCATCTCGGTGCTTTCTTGAGGTTTCTTGAAAATCAGTAATCAAGATCGTGAAACAAACTCAGCATAAAGATAGCGATGCCAATGTGAAGCAAAAGACGATCCAGGTGATATCTTTCCGCATTTCTTTAATCTATCATGTTATTGTCCGCCTCTGTTCATGCTTAATTGAATTTCTGAGTTACGTAATTGAATTTCTAGTTGTTGTTCTTGCTTTTAGGTATAAAATTCTGAGTTTCTTGAAAATATAGCATAGTTATTTTGTTACAGTATAGCTAACTCCATATTCATTATTGTCTTGACTGTTCTTGGATGCTAATTTTTTACTGTTCTTGATTGTTGTCTTGAATGGGATATTGATTGTTCTTGGATGCCTATTGTTATTGTTCTTTATTGCCTGTTGACAGCATTGTTTTATAATTTTACTACTGCTGTATATTATTGTATATTGTTGCTATATATTGTGTAGATTGTTATATATTGTTGTTGTATATTGTTGTATATTGGTTTTGGGTATCTTCCTATTGTTGGTAGTGTTCTGGTTGTTTACTGTTTTACTTGTATACTTGCTAAATTGTTAACTGTTTTACTTATATTTTTTGGATTTTGTAGCTTAGAGATTTTAGCCCATAGTTACTGGCCTCGAGACCTCATGATGGACTACGGTCATGTCATCGGTCAGGGTCAGGGGTTAGGGATAAGGGTGGTAAGGGAGACACGGGGTTATTCAAGTTAAGAGTCGGGTCGTCGAATATAGGATCACTTACAGGAAAATCCATAGAGCTAGTGAAGTGTCTTAAGAGGAGGCATATTAATATAGCATGTGTCCAGGATACCAGATGGGTAGGCACCAGGCTCGGGATGTGGATGGGTTTAAGCTGTGGTACTCGGGTGGTTCTAGGGATAGAAATGTGATAGGTATCTTAGTAGACAAAGGCCTGAGGGAGTATGTGGTTGAGATCAGGAGGGTTAATGATAGGATGATGTTTATCAAACTCGTGGTTGGTAGATATGTGGTGAACGCAGTATCGGGGCAACTACTAGCGGGTTTGAAGGTGTCCATGGAGGCTTAGGTTTTGGGGTAAGGAATGGAAGTGGGACGTCTCCCTTGGGTTTTCCAAAGCCTTGAGTTATTGATTGCTAACTCGTGTTTCCCAAATAGGGAAAACCACTTGATTACCTTCCGTAGTACGATAGCAAAGACTCAGATAGATTACCTACTTCTCCAAAAAGGCGATAGAAGCTTATGTAATAATTGCAAGGATATTCCGAGTGAGAATGATTCCACTCAACATAGGCTTTTAGTGATGGATGTGGAGATCAAGAAAGAAAAGAAGAATAAGGTTATGTATGCCCAACCTAGGATTAGATGGGGAGGCCTTACTCCTGACCTTTTTCGCGAGATGGAAGAAAAGTTGAGAAACTTAGAGGCGTGGAGTAGTGAAGGTAATGTGAACAGTATGTGGGACACGACTGCTGGTTACATAAGAAAGGTAGCTACCGAGGTACTAGGGGTTTCAAGAGGGACCTTTGGTGGACGTCAGGGCGATTGGTGGTGGAATGATGAAGTTCAGGGTAAAGTGAAAGATAAGAAGGTCGCTTACACAGAGTGGTTAGAATGTAAGGGCAAAGATGAAAAGCAAAAGCTTAAGGTAATTTATATAAGACGACCAAGTCAGAAGCAAAGATGGCAGTGAGAAATGCTAAGTCAGTAGTGTTTGAGCACCTTTATGAGGAGATAAATGGCAAAGGCGGGGACAACAGATGGTATAGGCTCGCGAAAATTAAGAGAAAGGAAAGATCGCGATTTGGACCAAGAGAAGTGAATCAAGGATGAGGAGGGCGAGGTGTTGGTGGATGAAACTTCCATTAAATTAAGGTGGCAAGCTTACTTTCATAAACTCTTAAATGAAAAAGGAGAATGAGAAATTGAGCTGGGTAAGTTGGCACACTCCGAAAACCATCATGTGATTTTAGGGATTGCAGGTGGTTCAGAGTTGAGGAGGTAAGACAGGCTATTAGTAGGATGAAGAGGGGGAGGGCGATAGGGCCCGATGAGATTCCGATAGACGTTTGGAAGAACATGGTCAAAGATGGCATTGAGTGGTTGACTAGACTGTTCAATACTATCGTGAAGACTGCCAAGATGCCTAATGAATAGAGGAGGAGTACAGTGGTTCCATTGTACAAGAATAAGGGAGATATTCAAAATTGTATCAATTATAGGGGTATCAAGTTGTCAAGCCGCACTATGAAGGTCTAGGAAAGAGCAGTGGAGATGAGGGTGCGAAAAGTAGCATCTATCTTAGAGAATCAGTTTGGATTCATGCCGGGGCTTCGACTACTAAAGCAATTCATCATGTTTCGAGGTTAGTGGAGAAATATAGGGAAAGAAAGAAGGACCTTCATATGGTGTTCATTGATCTCGAGAAGGCATATGACAAAGTCCCAAGGGATGTCTTATGGAGGTATTTAGAGGTAAAAGGTGTCCCAGTGGCATATATCAGGGCGATTAAGGACATGTACAATGGAGCCAAAGCTCAGTTAAGTACTGTGGGAGGAGACTCAGAGCATTTTCTGGTTGAGATGGGACTTCATCAAGGATCTATGTTGAGCCCTTTCTTGTTTTCCTAGGTGATGGGTGAGCTGACACGATCTATCCAAGAGGAGGTACCATGGTGTATGCTATTTGCAGATGACATAATATTGATTGATGAGACTCAGACTAAAGTTAATAATAGGTTGGAGGCCTGGAGACATGCTTTGGAGTCCAAAGGATTCAAATTGAGTAAGACCAAAATTGAATGCTTAGAGTGCAAATTTAGTGTTGAGAGGGATGTAGCAAACTTTGATGTGAGGCTTGCCACTCAACCTATCCCCAAGAGGGAAAACTTTAAGTATGTAGGGTTTATCATCCAGAGTAGTGGCGATATCGACGATGATGTCACATATCATATTGGGGCAGCATGGACTAAATGGAAGCTTACCTCTGGAGTATTGTGTGACAAGAGGATACCACCTAAACTCAAAGGTAAGTTTTACAGAGTAGTGGTTAGATCATCATTGCTATATGGGGTAGAGTGTTGGCCATTTAAAAATGCACATGCTCAGAAGATGCATGTCGCAGAGATGAGGATGCTGAGATGGATATGTGGTCACACCAAGAGTGGCAAGGTTAGCTATAAGACCATTAGGGAGAAACTAGATGTGCCCCCAGTGGCCGAAATGATAAGGGAAGCGAGACTTCGATGGTTTGGACATGTGCAGAGAAGGAGTACCGATGCCTTTGTTAGGAGGTGCGAGAGGTTGGCTTTGGGAGCTACACGGAGGGGTAGAGTAGACCAAAGAAGTACTGGAGGGAGGTAATTAGACATGATATGGCGGAATTTGATCTCACTAAGGACATAACCTTATATAGGAAGAAGTGGAGTTCGTGAATTAGAGTAGTAGGCTAATTGGTAGGGTTAGGTGGATGCATGGCCTTGGGGTATAGTAGGGTTAGGTGGAGGGAATTTTTTTTAATCATGTGTTCTCATTATCTATCATATTATGTGTTAGTTTTATCATACTTACATACTGCCATATGCTATTCATTATTAGTCGCTCTTTCTATTCCCTTTCCTTTTGTCATATCTAGTTCTTTCTGCTTATGGGTTTTGAGATGAGAGTTCCCTAGAAACAGTCTCTCTACTTTGATGAGGCAGTGGTAAGGTCTGCGTACATTCTACCCTCCCCAGACCCCACCTGTGGGATTTCATTGGGTATGTCATTGTTTTTTTTTTTTCTAGAGTTAGACTTGAGCTAGCTTTACTTTTGAGTTGAGGTAGCCATGGTTCTATCATTGTCACCATTTTATAATGATAGAAACTTCATAGACAAGAGTTGAGTCATTGACTTGTGATCCTATTGAGCTAGCTTCTTTCAGACTAGTCTATTTTACTTACATATTTTGAGATTTCCACTATTTATTATCTTTAGTCTTCCACTGAATTACTATGTTTATTGAGTGAATGAATGTGATGAGGCCAAATGGTTCACTTGGGAACTAGTAATAGTCTCTGGGTACCTGCAACATCTAGGGTACCCTCCCGAGGCATGACATTCCATTAGTTTCGGAATAGTCGAATTAGGCTAGAGCATGTCCAACGTAGTTAAATCATGGCTTGAAACTAAGCTGCGAGAACCAATTAATAGTTGACTTAGTCAATGCCCTCGGGAACTGTCCATCAGATGGGAATTTCGATAGCGTGGTTAGAATATAAATGTTGAATTTTGTTTGGGAGGACCCTTCGTTTGATACCGAGGACTTCCAGATAAGATTTGCGCCCCAGGGGCATTTCGTTAAAAGTTGCATATAAGGAAGTGGGATCCACATCTGCTTGTAGGAACCTCCATTGGGAATTGTGACGACACTGTTGGATCCGGAATGTCCAAATTATTAAAGTTGCATAGTTTGTTTGCAAAAATCAGTGTTCGAATCAGCTTAGAACAGAGGAAAAAGGGATTGAAAGGTTAACAAAGAGGGGGTGCCGTGGCTAGGTCTTGGGCTGTGACGTAGCGAGACCTGGCGCTGCCACATGGCAGTTGTACAGCTGCATATATATGCTTATTTCTACGGAATTCTATACCCATCTGCTCCAACTTCGTACCGCGATTTCGGGCTCATTTTTCATCCGATTTGAGTGATTCAAAAAGCTACCTTGTACGAATTTTCATGACAAACGGTATGAAAGTGTTGGATTCCAATTTTGGAGCATATTTTGAGGTAAAATCACTGTCTTTTTGCTAATTATATATCAGCAATGAGTGAAAACTTTACATTACAATATCTCGGTCATTTCTCATTGAAATTAAGTAAAATTTGTATCTAAGTTATTCTATTTTCCTTAAGGAATGACGTGGTATAGTTGATTCCTAATTATCTAACTGTATTTTTTTGAGATTTGACCGAGAAGTTATGTAAGAAATATTTTTATGATAAGAAATGCAACTTCGTTTTTGAGTCTTTTCTTCTTTTTCTAGGATTTGTTTTGCGCTAAATTTCTGGCTATGGAGGACTGATTTTAGGGTTCATTTTATGGAGGTTGGTATTATGTTTCAAGTGTGGGACCCATTTTTCCTATTTTAGCCATAATTAACGTAATTTCACTTGTTTCTTGAGATGACATAATCAAATTAGCCGTGTTGACCTTGTGATTCATATTTTGACAGCAGAGCAGTGTCTATAGGTAACCTAAAAAGAGAAAGCCCGAGGGAACTAATCCGGAGCGCGACGAACATGTAATGACCTCAAAGGTCATTTTTGGCATTTTCACCGAAGTTACCATTTTGCCCTTCCTAAAAGTTGCCTTCAGTCATTTTTTGTCAAGTTTTTGAAGGCTTAAAATTATGAGTTTTGTGTCATTTTGAGTTTCGAGTGTCAAATTATGATTTTGTCCATTTTATCATCTTCAGAACGCCAAATGTAGTGTAGGAGAACTTGCAGAACCGACTTTCTAGTTACAATCAAGATTTTAGGCCCAAAGTTGCATTTTTAGTTCATTTTGGATTATAAGTTTGACTTTGGTTAACATTTGGAGTTTGAAGGCTTGGATCAAAATTCCGTCAGTTCCAATGGTTCCGGATGGTGAATTTTCATGACAAAAAATGAGTCATGACTAGAACCAACACTTACCCTCCTAGTTAACAGAACCAACATACACATCCCAATCTATATTAGCAAAGAATAACCAAAAATCACTAAGTTTATTACTTAATATTCCCTAAAATCAGAAAGTCATCACATCAAAGACAATAATCTCAAAATACCAAGTCTAAGAATATCACACCAAAATAAATGAATAAACTAGCTTATTTTTGAATGCTGAGAACATTATTCTATGACTGAGAGATTCTGACACGAGCTAGAGGGATAGTTCACCCGAGAATCCAATGTGTTGGAGACTAGCTAGAGCTGAGGGCGAGTCGAAGTCGCTGGAATACTCGTTGCACTCCACAAAATCAAAACAAGAAAAATACAAGTATGGGTTAGTACAGGCAACACGTAATGAGTATGTGTCACGACCCAATCCTAGGGCTTAGATGTGACATGGCGAATGGGAATCCGAAGGAACTCAAACAAGCCTCTTAGCATATCAATCACACATCCTTGGTCGCGGAAGCAAAGTAAACATTCAACAAGAGATATAATAAAAAGGGAAGCGGGACTAAGAGAAATCTTGATATTCATAAAGCATAGATTAAAACTCAAGCATAAGTACAACAAAATATCCAACAACACCTATAACATGAAATGGAGTGGGGCCAAAAACAATTTCCGTGTTCACCCTCATAGTAACAAGTGTTCAACATAATGAAGTCTCAAAATAGCAACAGTAATAAAGATTATGTCCTCGGACTTGAGGACTCGCCAAATCTTGTTTCAAAGGATCGTGCTAGCCACGTGGAGTATGATCAAAAGGTGCTTCGGTCCCTACATGGTAATATCATGTAGGCATAGAGTATATGCTAGTATGTTTGAATGTACTAAGTATGTGGGAAGCAATGCGACAAGACATAAGACAATATAGTAAAAATGCATAATCATAACAATGAATGAATAATCTCAATATGGCATGCATGAACAATGATCATAATGAAACATGCTTGTAAATCATTCATCTTGCACAATAATATAACATATGTATGTGGGAAGAGACCTTAACCGACATGAGTAAGACCAAGTGAGCTACAACTTGAAAACCCGATGATTACCCCTCATTGGTAAAGAGGTGGTCTACTTGCCAAGGTAATCCACACTTCACCTTACAAGAACATAACCCACTTCTTATGAAGTAACTATCCTTACGGGAACATGACCCATTTTGGAAAGGATTTCTTGATAAAGTGCACTAGATTGATACACTAGAATAGCAAGGGAAATAATCATGATCCTATGTTGGCATATAGTTTGAGGAAAGGAGTATGGAACCTTGAAGATAGTCTATGCCGACATCCAATCCATCAGTGCTAAGTCTAATCTCACGGAATACTTAAAATAATCATACTTCAATCTTAACATGAATAGCTTGTAAGAACATGACTTGAGTATCTCATAAACATGTTTGATATCTAATAGTGAGCTTAGCTTGAAAATAAGGATACATTATAATCATACATGAACCCTTGCTTTAACATGAATCGCTCACAAGAGGTACAAATCTTGAAATAGGGATTAACTTGATACTTGTAACATCATAGATACTTTTCATGAATTCGATACATGCTTGAATGACCTTAATCATCATGAAGTCACTTTACTTGTAAATCATGTAATAGATCATCAATAACTTAAGAGTTCTGGACTTAACATTTTCTCAAACACTTGGTGGGTTCATGATACTAGTTAAAAAATCATGCTATTTGAGAGTGAAATAAGATGAGAAAAGTTAACACAAATCAATCCACCAACATGTAGTAAAACCCTCATGTAGGGTACCTTAAAATCCATCATCAAAACTCATAATAGATCATAGTTTCATAGCTCAAAACATACATAGTCTCAATAGACAAAACCAGTTCATGGTATAAGCTTGAAATAGATAGTCATACAGAATCAATCAACATTTCATAAAACCCCAACTTAATTTATATTCATAATCTATAATAAGAGATACCCATAGATAATACAACTTGAAAATATGCAATTTTCATAAAAAGGAAGATTGGGGGCTCCATGGGTGAAAGGACCCAATGGATGAAACCCACATACCTCAAAACTTGGATTTTTTAGACAAGCTTGAAGAATACTTAGAGCTTGGAGAGATATTTGGTATGAGATATTTGGTTAAGTTTTGGAGAGATTTTTGTGAGAGTTTTGAGTGATATAGAGTTGAAAAATGATGAAGTATGGGTGATTTCACGTTTAGGTGGACATGGGGATATGATCCCAATGCCTTTTGGCACATAGGAAAAATAAAGGAAAAAGGTTGTACTGGAGGAGGAAGGAATGGCACTGATCCGCGCCCCTGGCGGGTTGCAGCTAGGGTACGAATGCTCTTTGAAAATCGTAAATTAGAGAAAATTATTTTTCACTATGGTTCCTCTAAAATCCAAGTTATACCCATCTCCCACTCGATTTTCCCCCTGATAGAGAATATGAAGTCAGATTTTTGATATCAAGCACGAATTTTGAGATATATGAAAATTATGATTAATGGGCATTTTCGAAGCACATTTTGGGGCGTTTCAATATTTTTCCCTTGGAAATATTCATCCTCGAATGCCAAAGATACATGCATAAGAGTAATAATCATGAAAACTTCAGCTCGAGATGAATGCAACAAATTCATTTAAACATGATTTTCAAAAATCTCTATATGAATGTAAAAAATCACCATAAACTTGTTACCATGAACATGAATGCATGCAAAATGACATAAGGGCTCAAACTTAAGACTTGAATTCATCTAGGGGACTTAAATTAGTACCTTTAGCTAGAATAGGATAGAAGATATATGGGTATTGCTTTCTCATGTCTGCCTCGGCTTTCCATGTGGCACTTTTAACTTGTTGATTCCTCCAAAAGACCTTGGCGGAAGCTACATCCTTGTTTCTTAACCTTTTTACTTGTCTATCCAAGATCTCCACTGGGACCTCTTCATAGGTCAAATTATCTTCTACAACACTCACAACATCTATGGGAACTATAGCACTTGGGTCACCCACACACTTTCTCAACATGGACACATGAAAAACCAGATGAGCCATATTCATCTCCATACGCGATTCTAACTCATATGCAATCTTACCCACTCTCCTCTAAACTTTATAATGACCCACAAATATTGGGCACAATTTCCCCTTCTTGCCAAATCAGAGCACACCTTTCATGGGTGAGACCTTCAAGTAGACCCAATCACCAACCTTAAACTCAATATCTCTCTTTCTCATGTCCGAGTAGGACTTTTGTCTACTTTGGGTTGTTTCAACCTCTCCCTTGTCAACCTCACTATATCCGGGGCTTCCATGACCAAGTTTGGACCTAGTAAAGCCATCTCCCCCACTTCAAAGCACCCAAACAGGGATCTACAACCTACCATATAAAGCTTCATAAGAAGCCATACCAATCTTGAGTGGTAGATATTGTTGTAAACAAACTCAATAAGTGGAAGATGTTCATCCCAACTACCCTTAAACTTCAAAACACAAGCTCTAATCAAATTCTCAAGAGTTTGGATCGTCCTCTCAGCTTGACCATGCGTTTGAGGGTGAAAATTTGTTCTATGCTTAACCTTGGTACCTAGACCTCGTTGGAATGACCTCCAAAAGTGAGAAGTGAATTGAGCATCACGATCCGAAATGATAGACAAGGCACCCCATGCAATCTAACCATCTCATGTATATGCCACTTGGCATACTCTTTGGCACCATAAGTAGTTTTAACTGGTAGAAAGTGAGCCGACTTTGTCTTTTTATCCCCCACAATCCAAATAGAGTCAAAATGTTGCCTACTCTTAGGCATCCAAACCATAAAATCCATGTTGATCTCTTCCTACTTAAAAGTAGGAATTTCTATATCTTGGGCTAGGCTATCCAAGCTTTGATGTTTGGCTATGACTTGTTGGCAATTGTAATATCCTGATATGAACTTGGCAATGTCTCTTTTCATACCACCCCATCAATACACCTTCTCAAGTCTCTATATATCTTTGTAGAACCAGCGCGAATAGAATAGGATCAATATGGGCTTCATTCAAGATCAATTCTTTCATATCATCCACATTTGACACACACAATCTACCTTGATACCTAGGGGCACCAAGTTTGTCAGGACCCAAGACCAAGGCCTAGATGTGACACGATGAATGGAACCCGAAGGGACCCAAATAAGCCTCTTAGCATATCGATCACATATCGTTGGTTGCGGAAGAGAAGTAAACAACAACACCACACATAATGGGAAGCAGAATTAAGAGAAATTTTGATATTCATAAAAACACAAAGAGTCAATCTCATGGCGTAAATACATCGTAATATCTAACAACACCTCTAACATTGAATAGCGGAGGCCAAGACACTCTCTGGGCTTACCCTCATAATAACAAGTTTCCAACATAAAGAAGTCTCAAAATAGCAAGAATAATGTAGATAGTGTCCTCAGACTTGAGGACTCACCAAAACTTATCTCTGAAGTATCAACTAGCCACATGAAAGTTGATCAAAAGGTGTTCTGGTCCCTAAATGGTAATAACATATAGGCATAGAGTATATGTTAGTACATTTGAATGTACTAAGTATGTGGGATGCAATATAATAAGATACAAGCTAATATAATCAAAATGCATAATCATAACAATGGATGCATAATCTCAATATAGAATGGATGATCAATGCTCATAATAAAGTATGTTTGTAAATCATTCATCTTGGACAATATATATAAAATACATATGTGGGAAGAGACCTTAACCAACATAAGTAAGCCCAAGTAAGTTATAACTTAGAATCCCGATGATTACCCCTCATTGGTAAAGTGGTGGTCTACTTACCAAGGCAAACCATACTTCACCTTATGGGAATATGACCTATTGTATGAAGTTACCCTTCTTATGGGAACATGACCCATTTCGGAAAGGATTTAAAGATAAAGTGCACTTGATGGATCCACTAGAATAGTAAGGGTAATAATCATGATCCTACATTGGCACATAGTTTGAGAAAAAGAGTATGGACCCTTGAAGATAGTTTAGGCCGACATCCAATCCATTGGTGCTAAGTCTAATCCCACAGAATACATGAAATAATCATACATTAATAATAAAATGAATAGCTTTTAAGAACATGACTTGAGTAGCTCATAAAAATGCTTGACCTTTAGTGGTGAGCCTAACTTGAATATGAGGATACATTATAATTATAAATGAACCCTTTCTTTAACATGAATGGCTCACAAGAGTAAAAATCTTGAAATAGGGCTTAACTTTATACTTCTAATATTATAGATACTTTTCATGAATTCAATATATGCTTGAAAGCCCTTAATCATCATGAAATCACTTGACTTGTAAATCATGTAATAGATCATCAATAACTTGACAATTCTTGACTTGACATTTTATCAAACAGTCTGTGGGTTCATGATACTAGTTCAAAATCATACAATTTGAGAGTGAAGTAAGATAAGAAAACTTAATGCAAATCAATCCACCACCATGTAGTAAAACCCTAAAGTAGGGTACCTTGAAATCTATCATTAAAACTCATAATAGATCATAGTTTCATAGGTCAAAACATGCATAGTCTCAAAAGATATAATCAAATGATAGTATAAGCTTGAAATAGATAGTCATGCATAATCAATCAATATTTTATAGAACCCCAATATAATTTATGCTCATAGTTCATAATAAGAGTTACCCATAAGTGACACAACTTTAAATCATGCAATTTTCATAAAAAGGAAGATTGAGCTCCATGTGTGAGAGGACCTAATGAATGAAACCCACATACCTCAAACAGGGGCTTTCTTGAGATGAGCTTAAAGGAAACTTAGAGCTTGAAGTGAATTCTTGAATTTGGTAGGAGATATTTGGTTAAGTCTTGGAAAGGTTTTTGTGAGGGTTTTGAGTGATATAGTGTTGAAAAATAGCTAAGTATGAGTGATTTCACGTTTAGGTGGGCATGAGGCAATGACCCTAATGTCCTTGGGTGAATAGGAAAAATCAAAGAAAAAGTTGTACTGCTCCACATCTGGTCTGTGACAGAGACCTATAGTACAGGAAGTAATAACACTGATCTGTGCCCTAGGCGAGTCGCAGCCAGGGCGCGGATGTTCTCCCAAAATCGTAAATTAGCAAAATTTATTTTTCGATACGGGTCCTCTAAATCCAGGCTACAACCATTTCCCACTAAATTTTGCCCCCTGATCGAGAAGATGAAGTCGAATTTTGATATCATGCACGAAATTTGATATATATAAAAATTACGATTATGGACATTTTCTAAACATATTTTGGGGCGTTTCAATATCTACCCTTGGGAACATTCAAACCCGAATGTCAAAGAAACATGCATAAGATAAGTTATCAAGAAAATTTCAGCCTGACATGACTGCAACAAATACATTTAAACATCATTTTCAAAAATCTCAACATGAATATCATAAATCACCATAAAATTGTTACCATGAACATGAATGCATGCAAAATAACGTAAGGGATGAAACTTAAGACTTGTAATCATATAGTGTACTTAAATTAGTACCTTTGGCTTGAGTAGGATGGAAGAGATATGGGTATCGCTTTCTCTTGTCCACCTTGGCTTCCCATGTAGCACTTTCAGCTTGTTAATTCCTCCAAAGAACTTCGATAGAAGCTACATCTTTGTTTGTCAACCTCTTCACTTGTATATCTAAGATCTCCGTCGAGGACTTCTCATAGATCAAATTATCTTCTACAACACCTACAAGATCTAAGGGAACTATAGCACTTGGGTCACCCACACACTTTCTCAATATGGACACAAGAAAGATTAGATGAACAATATTCATCTCCATATGCAACCTTACCCACTCTCCTCAAAACTTTATAAGGACCAATAAATCTTAGGCTCAATTTCCCCTTCTTGCAAAACTGGACCAAACCCTTCATGAGTGAGACCTTCGAATAAACCCAATCACCAACCTTAATCTCAAGATCTCTCCTCCTTACATTGGAGTAGGAGTTTTGTCTACTTTGGGCTATTTTCAATCTGTCCCTTATCAACCTCACCTTCTCCAAGGCTTCCATGACCAAATATGCGCCTAGCAAGGCCATCTCCGCCACTTCAAACTACCTAACTAGGGATCTACAACTCCTACAGTATAAAGCTTCAAAGGGTGCTATACTAATGCTTGAGTGATAGCTATTGTTGTAAGAAAACTCAAGAAGTGGAAGATGCTCCTACCAACTACCTTTAAACTCCAAAACGCAAGCTCTAAGCATGTCCTAAAGAGTTTGATAGTCATCTCTGCTTGACCATCCA
This sequence comes from Solanum clarkiae, assembly GCA_011800125.2. Classification (NCBI taxonomy): domain Eukaryota; kingdom Viridiplantae; phylum Streptophyta; class Magnoliopsida; order Solanales; family Solanaceae; genus Solanum; species Solanum clarkiae. The sequence goes on along the minus strand of JAABOM020013414.1, from coordinate 3,758 downwards.
TTCGAGGGTGACATGTCATGCTAAGCTTAACCTTGGTACCAAGACCTCTTTGGAATGACCTCTAAAAGTGAGAAGTGAATTGAGCACCATGATCGAAAATGATAGACAGTGGAACCCCATGAATTCTAACCATCTCATGTATATATAACATGGAATACCCTTCGGCACCATAAGTAGTTTTGATCCATATAAAGTGATCCTACTTTGTGATTCTATCCACCACAACCCAAATAGAGTCAAAATTTTTGCTAGTCTTAGGCAACCCAACCACAAAATCCATGTTGATCTCTTCCAACTTCCAAGTAGGAATTTCTATCTATTGGGCTAGGCCACTTGACCTTTGATGTTCAGCTTTGACTTGTTGGCAATTGTGACATCCGAATATGAACTTGGTATTGTCTCTCTTCATACCAGCACTAATATACCTCCCTCAAGTCTCTATACATCTTTGTAGAACCGGGGTGAATAGACTAGGATGAATTATGTGCCTACTTCAAGATCAACTCCCTTAAGTCATCAGCATTAGGCATACACAATTTATCTTGGTACCTAAGGACACCATCTCCACCTTGGGAGAAAACCTCCACTTTACCATCTCTTACCAAGGCCTAACTCTACAAGGCAGGGTCAAGATCTTGTTTTGACTTCATCTCCTCAATCAAAGAAGATTTGGAACCATCAACAATTACTACACCGCCATTATCAATTTCATCCAACCTAATTCCAATCTAGCCAATTGGTGGACCTCTCTAGCAACCTCCTTGCCACCATCCTCAACATGAGCTAGACTACCCATGGACACTCTACTTAGAGCATCAACCATAACATTAGCTTTTCCAGGATGATAATACACACACATATCATAATCTTTAAGGAGCTCTAACTACCTTATTTGTCTCAAGTTAAGATCTTTTTGGGTGACCAAATATTGGAGACTCTTGTTGTCAGTAAACACATCAACATGCCCATATAAGTAATGATGCAAAAATTTCAAAGAAAATACCATGACTGCCAAGTCAAGATCATAGGTGGAATAGTTCATCTCATGCACCTTAAGTTGTCTAAAGGAATATGCTATCACCATACCATTTTGTATCAAAACACACCCAAAACCAATTCTTTAGGCATCACAATATACACGAACCCTTCTAACCCTTCCAGTAGAGCCAAGATAGGAGCAGACATAAGATTATCTTTCAATGTTTGGGAAATCTTTTCACATTCATCAGTCTACATGAATTTTGCCTTCCTTTGGGTCAACTTTTTCATAAGGGAAGCAATAGAAGAAAAGCCATTCATAAACCTCTGGTAGTAACCCGTCAAACCCAAGAAACTTTTAATGTCAAATGGAGTCAAAGGTCTAGGCCAATTTCTAATCACCTCCGTCTTTTTATGATCCACCTTAATGCTATCACCTGACACCATATGCCTTAAAAAAGCAACTGCTTTCAACCAAAACTCTCCTTTTTCATATTTTGCATACAACTTCTCCTCTCTCAAGATTTGCAACACCACCCTAAAGTTATTCACGTGCTCTTTCTCACTAAAGGAATAAACAAATATATAATCAATAAAGACCACCACGAACATGTCAAGGTTGGGTTTAAATACCATATTCATGGGATCCATAAACATAGCTGGTGCATTAGTCAACCCAAAGAACATAACAACAAACTCAAAAAGTCCATATCTAGTCCAAAAAGCTGTCTTGGGAACATCATACTCCCCCACTTTCACTTGATGATACCCAGATCGAAGCTCAATCATAGAAAAGTGACTAGCCCCTTGAAGTTGATCAAAAAGGTCATCAATCCTTTGTAGAGGTATTATGATCCAAGCCTAGAGCCTAGACGTGACTGGTGAGTGGAGAACCCGGAGGAACCCCAAAAAATCCTCATAGCGTGTCATTGCACATCCTTGGTCGCGAAAGCAATGTAAAACAATATAGGAAAAATAAATAAGGGAAATTGGGACTAAGGGAGAGAGAGATTTATACATAAATTGCTTGAATATCATAAGTGAGTCAAAGCTCAAGCACAATACATAACATGTCCAACAACATATCGACTATATTGATAAGAGGCTAGGCCAAGACAAGCAACCGACCTCACCCTCATAGTTAATACATATATAAAAGAAAGATAGTCTTAGAACATAGCATGATATTATAAGCAACATCCCCGAAATGGAGGACTCACCAACAAGCTTGAGTGAAACCGTACTAGCCACATGGGTGGAGACGTCTCAAGCGGCACTCCGGTTCCTACATGGTGATATCATATAAGCATAGAGTATGCATTAGTATGTTTAATTGTACTAAGTATGTAGGTTGCAATACTAGCAATGAATAGGCAACATAATCAAAATGCATAATTATAAGCAAGGATAGGTATAACATCAATATGGCATGCATGATTAATGCTTAAGGTAAAACATGCTTGCAAATCATGAACACGAAATATGAACTCAATATAGGATACATACTCAAACCCTTTTTCCAACCTTAATGAAATGCACCAATTAGCCCCCACTCACCTTACGGTATAACCTTTTTGGAGAGTGTTACTAATACCTCTACCGTACGACATAGTCTTTTTAATAGGTAGTATATTACGTCCCCTACTTTACGATATAATTTTTTGGATAGGAGTTGTAGATCATTCTACCTTATGGCATGGTCTTTTCGATAGAATGTCCACGCCTTACAATATAATCTTTTTGGTGGGAATCCTTAATCTTTCTACCTTATGGCATGGCCTTTCTAGTAGCATGTACTTACCTTATGATATGATCTTTTTTGTAAGAACCCTTAGTCTTTCTACTTTATGGCATAGCCTTTTCGGTGGGGTGTCCTTACCTTACGATATGATCTTTTTGGTAGGAACTATTAATCATTCTACCTTATGGCATGGACTTTTTGGTAGGATGTCCATACCTCACAATATAATTATTTTGGTAGGAATCATAGAAAAAGCTCATCAAACCATTACATTTCAAGCATCAAGAAAAGGCCTACTCAATCTTCTCAAGAACACAATAACATGGAAATCCAACAATCTACTTACAACTCCATAGGTACTTATCTTGAAAACAACTCTTATAAACATTTATATCATCATCATAAAGTCATACCACTCATATGCCATGCCTTAGACCCTCTACAACTCAAGAATCCATAACCGGACAGTTTATCAAACACTTGGCGGGTGTGTAATGCTAATGTAAAACCATGCAATTCAAGAGTGAAATCATACAAGAAAATCTATTGTAAAACCATCAATCAACACCTTGCAATACCCTCAAATAATACACATCAAAACTTCTCATCAAATCTTACAATAGATCCAAGATTTATAGCTCATAACATAGTAAAACAGTCACAATTTCATATAGCTGAAACATAGTTCATAGACAAGTTATACTAGTAAACCCATTTGTAAAATCAACTTTAAATCATGCAAATTGAGTAAAAGGTACCATGGGTGAAAGGACCCAATGGTTGAAACCCACATACCTTGACTTTGGAGAATTTCTTGAAGAAGACTTTAATGGAGACTTGGAGCTTGAAGGAAATCCTTAAATCCGGATGAGGGTTTTGGGACTTGAATCTTGAGAGGAAAATTAGTCTAAGTGTTTGAGTGAGTATTGGGAAATGTTTTGGATGATATGAGGGTGAAATAAGGCTAAAAATAAGTATTTTCACGTACGGAAACACTTAGGGCCAAGACTTAAAAGTCTTGGACCCAAGTCAAAAATCA
>JAABOM020013374.1:0-19277 GCA_011800125.2 Solanum clarkiae | reverse complement strand
AGTACCTAAAACACAGACATAAACACACCATAATTAGTCCTAAGAATCGAGAAATAAAATGCAAAAAGTAATCTAAATCAGTTACAGAAGGGTTCTACTAAAGTCCCTTTACGAGTCATAGTGAGTACTATGTGTCGTAAAGTACTCTCGTAGACCAGAAGTTCAGAACAATTTTTGCCACTAGAAAAGTCTATGAGACTAGGTATGACTCATAAAGTGACTTACAAGTCATAGACTGTGGTCATAAGGAACTCTAGTGAATAATTAAAGATAGGCAGGGATCTACAAGACCTATCTATAAGTTGTAAAGTGATCTACAACTCGTAGAAGGTATTATCTGATAAATACTTAGAACATAAAGTTTCTGGAATTTCACACAAAGGGCAATTATGACTCATAGATTGCTCTACGGTTTGTAAGAGTCCCTCGTGAACCAGAAATTTCAGGCACTTGATGTTTTAAGTCTATCACACAGACCCCAAAAGACATTTTCAATAACTAATTATCAGCATCGAAGCAAGAATACAAAAACTCACATGAATTCAATTAGACAACCTTACCCCCAATAGTTTCAACATCAAATTACCCTATCGAAAATTACTAAGCATAAGTGATCCTATCATTTTAACTATTCTTATGAGATTCAACCAAGATCATGCACCCATGGTATTACCCATCAATTCAAAATCATAAATCACGCAATGTCATTCAATTAAACATGATGGATAGTATAATAAGCACACCCATTGAAATTACCCATTTCCAAAATCAATTAACAAATTCAATTAGGGCAGTTCAAATTTCAAATAACAATTCAAATATAACAAGGATTTACATGTTTGAACATCAACCCAATCATAATAATCAAATCAAACAATTAAAAACAAGGTAAATTAGAGGTTAAAATTAAATCAAAATCTTAACAAAAGTGAAGACTAACTTGAAGAAGAAAGAGAAGATGATTGAACACGAAATCCTAGATTGCCAGAGTACTTGCCAAAAAAGTGAATGCCGGTGATCGAAAAAGAATCAAAAAAGAGGGAAGGGGGAAATTTTGTTGATTCTTAGTCAATTAGCACAAATAGGGGTCAAAATAATTTGATCCCTCCTTTTTATATTAAATTGGGTCCACTGAAAAAGTGACTGAGCCTGGGTCTACGAAACCCTAATTACGAGTCGTAGATGGCTTTACGGCTCGTAAGTCATGGTCTCATAGAACCCTCTATACTTAGCAAATTTCAAAAATTTACCTGAGATCCACGAACCCCATTCACGACTCGTAGTTTGATCTACTAATTGTAAAGTTGGCTCATGGAATAGAGTGCACAATCGTCCTGCTTACTGGAAATTTCTATGAGATGGGGTATGAGTAGTAAACTGCTCTATGGCTCATAGACCCAGTCATAGAAACTGGATCTTATGCCTTATTAGCCAAATTCATTGACTTAGTCCTGTACCTGCATACTCTTCATGAAATACACAATTACCCAATATGCAACCAGACCAATGTTAGAAATCGCAATCAAAACAAGCAAAAACAACTACCTATGAATTTAAAAACTGAAAATACACCCTATAACTATGCTATAACATCAAAAACCTTGGGTTGCCTCCCAAGTAGAGCCTGATTGATTATCGCGGCACGAATTAGGCAAATTAATTACTAGACTTCACCAATTGCCCAAACCTCACTTTTGAGCTCATTAGGATGCTTCATGGATTGACGGGTGTCGAAAACAACTTCTTCTCATTCCATTTATACCTGAGTCGACCAGTTTTCGTATCCACTCGACCTCACCCAGTGGTTGGTCTTCCCAAGATGATTGGGACGTCGAAGTCAATCTTGCAATCAGGGATTACAAAAATCTGCAGGCAATGTGAATTTCTTCACTTTGACTAACACATCATAGAGTATCCCTACAGGCTTCTTCACCATTCAATCTGTCATTAACAACCGCATGCTAGTTGGAGTAGGGGCTTCCAATTCAAACTTCTTATAGACACAAGGGGCATCAAATTAATACTGACACCTAAATCACATAGTGCCTTTGCGAACTACATATCACCTATAATGCAAGGTATAGTGAAAGCACCTGGATCTTTACGCTTCTGAGCTAAGGACTTCGTACTGATAACACTGCAATGTTGAAACTCTTGAGAAAGCTCCTGACTAAGAGTGTACTTCTTGGTGATTAAGTCCTTCATATACTTGGCATAGCCCAACATTTTCTCCAAAGCCTCAATGAGAGGGATGTTGATGGATAGCTGCTTAAGCATGGAGAGAAAGTGCTTGAACTTGCCTTCCTCCTTCCTCTTTTTTATTCTATGAGGGAAAAGAGGAGGAGGCCTAGGGATGGTCTTAAACTTTTGTGGCTCTTTAGCTACTTCACTCACCCCATGCTTACAACAATCATCTCCTTTATCCACATCCTTTATTGCAGCTATCTCCTCACTAAAATTTTCCTCATCAACCGACATAGGAGAATCAGTAGTGCTCTAGCCAGCTCTAGTAGTAACCGCCATACATTGCCCCTCATTCTTAGGGTTCTGCACTGTGTTTCTAGGCAATGTACCTTTCTGACGCTGATTCAACTGAGTTGACACTTGACAAAATTTTTGTTCAAGCTGTTTAATAGCCATAAAATGAGACTCTATTTTCTGATTTATGCTTAAATATCTTATTTCATGCCCCTTAGAGTTTCATCTTATCTCTAAGCCTCCTTCAACAAGCGATCAAATATCTCCTCAATTTTGAAATTGCCTGTACCTACGTCACAGTTGTGTGATGACATATAAGGACCACTTCTGAACCTTCTCTGTGACCCAATGTGCATCTGGAACCCTGTCCTATCATAGTAACCTCCACGGTTGTCTCTAAAGCTCTATCTCTACCATAGTTTTGACGTTGGTTTCCTTGATCTTGGCGCTAATAGTCCTGATTAGAACCTTGGGAGTTGGTCCAGAAACCTCCCCGTCTGATCATTCACAAAACAAGCATCCTCCTTATAATATGGCTCCTCGTACATGGGTGCACATAGAGGTTGGTGAACCACTGCATTCACTCTTTCTTGGTTCTGTTTGATCACCACATCCATGCTTGTGCGAAGCTGATCAAGTTGCATAATCTCTTCATCAATTTTCGGTTGCTTTGAACCCACACTAATAGAACATGAACTCTTCATGGAAGCTCTATCCCGCTATACCCATGCACAATTCGTCGTGACCACTTACTCCATACGCTCACAATCCTTGCAAATGGTTGACCCAGAAACATGCTGCCCATTATAGTGTCAACACAGGCTTAACTATTCTAATCAAGGGAACGGTCGAAGATCTCCACCAAGGCATCATGAACTATCTTGTGGTCAGGGACGCTCCTCAGACACTTAATAAATCGCTCCCAGTTAGTTATTGATCTGGTCCTTCAACTTGAGCTTCTTTGATCTAGGGAAGTGATGATGGTCACTCTCCACTACGAAAACGGTCGCTATCAGTAATTAACCTAACCAAGGTTAGGGACAAATCCACAGGGAATAGGGGGCTTGAAATATAATATTTCACTACTAATTATTTCTAGTATCTATAACTACAATCTCTAAATGGTTTTTTTTTGTGATGCAAAGACAACATAAAATAAACACTACCTAAAATGCGGGAAAGTGCTCAATTTTAGGAACAACTTGGGAATTGTGTTTCCCATGGTTCGTTGACTCAATTACCCTAGATAACACAACTATGATTAGTGAATCGCATCCAGGATGGTAACTTAAATTCTTCCAGCCCTCTTGTGAAGGTGAAGGTCGAATTTCACTATGGCGCTTGAGTCGGCTACCATGGCGTGCCAACTAACCGTTACCTATTGTCCCAGTCAACCTCCCCTTGGTCAGGTTTGGTCGATTAGATGGAAACATATCAAACAAATCCTTTCATCCACTTTCCTTTTCCTATTTATCACTACCTTGGTTAGGATCGTGATAGTAGGCAGGGTTTGGTGTTGGTCACCACCAAACAACATTAATCATGAAGGGAAATAGATAATACATGCAAAACCCCAATCATAAATATGCACAAAATCTAGGTCATCTCAAGTCAACTACACATAGTTCCCACAACCCCAAGTTGTGGGTGCGTAGCTACTTATGGCTAAGATAAAACACACAAAAATGCAAATAACAGACATAGTTGAGATTTTCACGAATAACAATGGAGGAAATAAGCACCACAAGTTGCAAACCCACAAGCTTGATTGATCAACAATGAGTACAAGGTAAGATTTGCAATTCTCAAAATGAGTTTTCCAAGAGAGAACAATAAAACTACTCTAAAACCTAAGAAAAGCTTCAAAAATATAATGGAGTAATGTCTATTGGTCGAACTCTAAAAAAAACCTAACTTAAACTATTTATAGTATTTACAACACAACCCTAGAAATTATGCAGAAAAGATAGACGACATCTCATAATTTTTGTAATTACAACTTGTAGGAGGACCTACGACTCGTAGGAGGAACCTACAAGTCGTAGTCAACCTCCCCTTGGTCAGGTTTGGTCGATTAGATGGAAACACATCAAACGAATCCTTTCATCTACTTCCCTTTTCCTATTCGTCACTACCTTGGTTGGGATCGTGATAATAGGCAGGGTTTGGTGTTGGCTACTACCAAACAACATTAATCATGAAGGGAAATAGATAATACGTGCAAAACCCCAATCATAAATATGCACAAAACCTAGGTCATCTCAAGTCAACTACCCATGGTTCCCACAACCCCAAGTTGTGGGTGCTTAGCTACTTATGGCTAAGATAAAACACGAAAAATACAAATAACAGACATAATCGAGAGTTTCACCAATAACAATGGAGGAAATAAGCACCACAAGTTGCAAATCCACAAGCTTGATTGATCAACATTGAGCACAAGGCAAGATTTGCAATTCCCAAAATGAGTTTTCCAAGAGAGAACAATAAAACTACTCTAAAACCTAAGAAAAGCTTCAAAAATATAATGGAGTAATGTCTACTAGTCGAACTCTAAAAAAAAACCTAACTTAAACTATTTATAGTATTTACAACACAACCCTAGAAATTATGCAAAAAAGACTGCTGGCATTTCATAATTTTCAAAGTTACGACTCATAGAAGGACCTGTGAGTCATAGTCAGGGTCTCATATTAGGATCTTGGCAACTTGGAGTGAACTGGTATGACCCATAGGTACGACTCGTATGTTACTTTCGTAGTCTGGTCTTTAGTTTTTGGTCCAACATTTTCGCCCTCTGATTTTTTCTATGAGTCCACCTGTACAAGTCATTGTGTGTCTTACGACCATAGGTTGGGCTCATAGGGGTGACCTTCACTTGGTAGATTTCTGATTTTTGGTCTCTGATTCCTGCTACGAAACAACCTACGACTCATTGGTGGGCTCGTATGACTTATGCTTCAGCAAAATCTGCAACTTTTCTTCAAAAATTATGCAACCTAACTTTTCTGCAAGATTAACACAAAAGCATATCAAAACACTAGAAAGTTGCTTTAAGAACTTACAAAATCCCTTGTTTCAGGCACCAAATGTGTTACAAGTTGATAGCAGATCAACACCCTCAACTTAGAATTGTTGCATGTCCTCAAGCGATGACTCAATCTACACAAACAAAGAGAAATACATAGCAACTATATCGATGGTATATACAACAACTACTTTGGTTCAGGTACCCAACTAGTACTTTCAAAACAGAGCTGCAAAGTTATTGAACAAACAAGAACATCATGAGAGACCTGACAATCCAACTATGACAAGTTAAGAAGCGTCAATCGTCCACAATCACTGGTATAGTCATATGATACTCAAGTAGTGCAAATGCCCTCACTGGAAAAAAGTCCCTCAAATTTACTCAAAAGTATTTAAAATTCAGGAACTGAGGAATCATTCTCACTCTCACAATTGAAATTCAATGCATGTTGACTAACACCATAGGCTTGCCTCTATACTCATTTTCTGGCTTGGTGATAGAGTGGAATTAGATCACTTTAGGACTTATAGTCTTGTAACATAGGCTCAAGGTGCTATCGTGTGGCATTTGGGCAAGTAGTGACTAAAAGATATCCTTGAATCATGTTTACCAACACTTTTTTGCCTTTATAATTCAACTCTTTTTTTAATTAATCCACCCTTGTTCTCTTGCTTTGAACTTTCTCGAGTGCTTTCTTTCTCTTTTTTCAGTTGTGCCTTGATTTCGAACTAATTTTTGCTACTTTTTCTCAATTAAAGGTACTTTTGTTCTTTTTCTTCACTATGTTCATGCCTTTTCATTTCTTTCTTGATTTTCCAACTAACCACCTTATTAATTTTACTTTACCACAATAAGGGCCAGCCCTCAACTTAGACTTTTAGCCTCAGATGAAGTACACAATATATATGCCTCAAACCAGGGCCACCAACTACAGCCACCCTCAATTTAGGCCTTTGGCCTCAATCAAGGTTCATATGATCAAGCATAGACTAGGGTCAATATCACGGTATTTCATCAGACAAGGTTAAGCTAGCAGGGTATCAAGAAAGAATGAGTACATGATAAGCTCAAAAATTTGGAAAAAGGGATTCTCTCACTCAACTGATGGATTATTTTAGGCTAAAAGTGGTTTCACTCAAAGAACAAAGGCCTAAAATCCTTTCCATATCCACTACATCACCAATATAACTATTAGAGTAACAAGGCAAGTTCTGGGTCCATAAAAGATGCATGAATGTAGCAAAATAAGCTCACAGCACACATGATAATTGCATCTATAATTAAGTATAGACTCATAGGTCATACTTTCAGTTTCAGCTTACCTTCACAATATCAGATTAAGCATTGTCAGATACTCAAAAATGTATGAATGCATTAATACTCACAATCTCAAAAATTTTGCGGAGGGTACCCAATTATTTTGATCAAAACATTGAAAACAACTCTAAAGTTTATGTATATGCCAATAAATAACACTACTATGAATTTACCCATTATCTCACTACCTAAACATGCCGGTTCAACAGGAAAATAAATATCCACAAGGAAAAAGAGGCACGACAAGAAAACTTGGGATCAAAAATAGGGGAAGTTATGGATTTGAGGCTACTTAGACTTCACCTTAATCCATAACTTTCATCACCCCACCAAAGTAGGATACTTTGTCCTCAAAGTAACAAAACAATGAAAAGACGAACATACGAAAATATAACATAGATATATATACATTCAAAACTAACAATTAACAAAACTAATATCCAAAACCAACATAAAAACATTATCCAACAAGAACATCAACAAAAACCAAAATAAAAACAATATTGTCTACCAAAAGGACAGAGTATCCATAAAGAAAAGTAAGAGTTAGGGTCAAAAGTGGTCAAACATCATGGTACTCATGCACCAATTTCAGGCTGGTTTGCGGGGTCCTGAGTCTACCTCTCCTCCTCTACTGAAGTACCCTCTCTGGGTGGGGTGTACTGTGCTCTCTCTCTCTCTGAATAACTGCCAACAAAAGCAACTCCTGCACCACTTCCTCAGGTATGGGCTCATCCTCCTCAGGTCTCGGCCTCTTCAGGGTCGGCTCTGGATCAGCATGCTAAGGGGTATCTTCCCACAGGAGTCCGAATGATCGGTGAACTAATCAAATGCCTCATCACCTATTGGTGCTACCTTTGGGGCCGGAACAGGGGCTGCCAACATCTGCAATGATTCGGCCTTGAGCTTGGCCAACTCATCATTCACCGCGCTCGTATCGGCAGGCCTAGCACCCTTGAGCCTCTTCTGGACTCTAACCTCACATCGACCTCTGCATCAACTGTTCGAACCATATCATTAACTAAATTTTGAGAAAATTCCCTCATCCTCTCCTCGGCGTCCCAAACATTCTGATCAATCAATGACCAGACCTATGCTAACAACTCATGGAGCTTACCCTCTGCTATAGTCACCCTGTGTAACAAAGCCTGAAAAGCAACAGTAGAGAAAAGAGGGTCAACCTGTAAAGTAGTTTCTGCTGGTGCTGGAGTGCTGGAGGATGGTATAGACTCGATCTCAACTTCAAGTGTGGGTTCTGTAGTAGCCAGAGTAGTCCCAGTAGTAACTGGAGGTGACCTTAGAATCTGAGGCTGCTTGTTGAGTATGGACAGCCGATTCACGGATCTTTTCTGCTATGACTCGAGTCCAGTCAATCTCATATCCTGCTGAGATGCTAGCCAGCAGCAGGACCCTTTCTGAGGTGATCCTATTATCTGTAGTATGTGCTTGATGTACCAGCGAAAAATAGACCACCAAAACTTTGCCAAAAATGGCAGATGCGCCTACAGAATGTGTTTGGTATGGTTTTTAACCCACATTGGCTCATCACCGTCCTCACAAATCTGCCCCGCTATCCATGTCATTAATTCTATTTTTAGCCCAGTATCATTTTGATTAACTGCTTTCCTCATATCCACCATCCTATGATCATATTCTGCTGTAGAGTGTGGAGCCCTGTAATTGTGCCCGAATTGCACCCTTCGAATGTTTTCTACTGAGATGTTGACAACCTCACGCCTGACTAGAATTTCACTCAACCGTGGTTCATCAATGGGTTTCATGAGCCTTGGAAGGTTGCTGCAGAAAGTTGCATAGTAGGAAGCATAAAACTCGCGGACCAGGTAAGGTGCGTACTTTCCTAAAACTTTTGGCAGCCATCTTAGACCATGACGCTCAATATTAGATTGTATCTCGGCACATCCCTCAATCCTGAATCTTTTAATCTCACTTCCTCATGGAATTTTTGTACAGGCTTCCCTTGACCCTTAGGCTCTATCCCCTTGTCATAGATTTCTTTCATGCCCAGAACACACCACCTTGTGTTTTGAGGGTTGGTGGAGGTGACGGTGTATGCTGAATCATTAGGCTATGGAGGAACAGTCTCTTCTGAATGAGCCTGAGACACCTCAAAAGAATCCGCGTTAGAGGTGGATTCATCATCATCTGACTCAGTTTCTTCACCCTCCTCATCAGACTGGGAAGGGCTGTCCACTTCCATCGGTACTCTGGTTGATTGTTTCACATTCTCGCTTGGTCAAGGTACACGTACATCTCCTCAGTTGGTTGCTCCTCCTCGGAGGATTCATCTCTTAGGCGATGACCTGAAACAGAAATAACACTCCATCATCCTCTAGAAGATATTTTCTCTGCAAGCATGTTAACGCATGAGTGCCAAGATTTTGTATTCCAACTAACAAGCATCAAATGAAACAACTACAAAAGGACGTTACAATTACTAAAGTAAAAACAACCTGAACAAGGTGCAAGGCTGCAGATACGAGGTACAAATATGTCTCGTAGGGCAACTTATAAGTCGTACTTCAGCATCATAGAACTAACACATAAAATAAAAAGCATTTTGGAATAAGCTACGAGTTGTAGATACGACTCATAGGGTGGCCTACAAGTCGTAGTCTTGGATCGTAGCTCAGTTCAGAGTCAGTTAGTGAATTCAGATCAGGGTCACAAGGTCACCATTACTACTTATAAAAGGTGCTACGAGTCGTAGATATTTCTCGCACGGAAAATGATAAGGCACCTTAGATGACTGTTACCTTCTATGAGGGGTCACTACGACTCGTAGCACGAACTACGACTCATAGAGAGTCTTTGTAACAGAAAACAAAAAGCATCTCAGATGTCTCCAACTTTTCCATTAAGACCAACAACCACTCAAGCTAGCATAGAAATTTACAACAGAAAGGCATAGAAGACACCACAACAAATCTAAACATTCTTTATCACCAGCCATAACAAAATAGAACAATAATCAACCCTTATCAGTTTTAAATTCTTTCAGAGGATCAACATCATCATATATTTGAAAGTAAAATGGTAACACACCCCTCAACCCACTATTTTAGTTTAACAACATCTTCATATGATAACAATTAATAAAGTATGCAACAAGGCACAAGATCAATCACCAAGCAAGGATAGACCCCAAGACTCTTTTACAAGGAAGCAAGCACTTTTGTATCACATTCTTCTTACTGTCACAATTATTTTCACATGACTGCTCCTAAGACATTCATCCATGTATCCATCAGACAATAGCTTCTTCAAAGATAAACCAATTTTAATCATGAAAACTTACCTGATGAATGAATGAATGAATAACAATAAGAAGAAAAATTCAATAGAGTTTTTGGTACACATTTCAATTTCTGGGGAATATTACTGAGTGAAAATGTAAAGGTGTAGGGGATGATGGGGGAAGTTATAAACTGAAAGGCGGCACTTCATGAAGGGGAATGAAGATCCAAGAGATGAAAATCTCTAAAAATTCAAAATGGTTCGTCCTTTAAAATTCTGCAGATTGGTCTTACGATGCCCCGACTACGAGTCGTACGACGTCTTACAACTCATGGGTCCCGGTCTCGTAGTAGACCTAACACTTAGAAAATTTTGATTTCATACCTGAGCACTACAAACCCCACTTACGACTTGTAGCGGATCCTAAGACTTGTAAGGTTGGCTCATAGTGTGGGTGCCACTTTCTGATATTCATTGTTTCTCTCTACGAGGCATGACTACGAATCATAACCTTCACTATGGCTCATAGGCCTGCTCGTAGAAGCTGCCTCACAGCATGATTTATCAATTCTTCTGCTCTTGGTTTGTTCCTGCAACCTATCACTTAAAATACACCAAAATTCCAATTGATGCAATTTATTGAAAGTCTCAACAGTTTCAATATACTATTAACTTACTAATCAACAATTGAGATACAATAAAATGTCTTACAATCACACAAAAGATACTTGGGTTGCCTCCCAAGAAGCGCCTTATTTAATGTTGTGGCTAGATTCAGTCATTCATGAGTACCCAGACTTCCTCATGGGATCCATAACTGCTTCTTCTACTTTTCCTTTATTCATCTTTCACTGCATCTAGTTGCTTAATGAGCTGCTCAATCCTATCACCCAGACTTTGCATCGATATAGTTTGTTGTTCCACTTTGTAATTACATTTGAGGACGTCAAACTTTATCTCCCCGACGAAGTCATTTTGCTCATTCACCTTGGTCAGAACTTGTTCAAGTATATGCTCAATCCGAGTCAATTTATTAGTGATACAATGCTGATGGTGTGACCTTGTCCAATGTACCACATTTTTATTCTTGGATTTACTAGAGGCTCCCGTAGGTTCACTTAGTTGGTCCAGCTAGCCCTTGAAAAGGTTGGTAGACTTGGGCAACTGCGGATAGCTTTTCCATAATCTCAATTATCTTATTAAACGGTCGCCTTATGAATCCCAACAATCTCCTCTGAATAATGCATCAGCCTGCCCTTGTAGTTCAAAAGTTAGTGATTGATAGAAGCTAGCCGCTAATTCATCATCAGTTAGAACATGGTTCTGCTTTGCTGCCAAGCACTGCTTATATCTCTCCCAAGCCACTACCAAAGGTTCTCCTGGCACTCTTTTGAAGTTATAAATATTGTTCTGTAGCTTTTGCCTATTAGACTCTCTATAGAAGTTCATAAGGAAGACTTTCTATACCTCCCTCCAGTTTGAGCAAACATCAGGTGGGAGATTGACTACTATTCTACAGCTTCATTCCAGAGAGTCATGGGGAAAACTTGGAGAGCCACAACCTCCCAAATAGGATGTCTTGTCCCAAGGACCTCCCTTAGTGTTTGATTAAAATGTTATAGATGAATTTGGGGATCCTCGGATATTTTCCCATGAAAAAAGAGGGCACGCCTCTATACAGCTTCCAACAAATCGGTTGCAATGTAAAGCTTCTACTCAGCCATAGCGTTATCCAATCTGTTCCTATAATTACTATAAAAACAAACAGAAAAAGTAAAATACAAGAGACTGTAGAAATTAACACTAGAATTAACTAGTAGTGAAATCACATCAAAACCTAGCCGTATTCCCTGGCAACGGAACCATAATTTTATGATGATGGTCATTCTCCAATAAGAAAGCAGTCGCTCTTAGTAATTAACCTAACCGAGGTTTGGGTCGAATCCACAGGAAATATGGGGCTTGAACTACAAGATTTCACTACTAATCATTTGTAGTATCTATAACTACAATCTCTAAATGGGTTTTTTTTTGTGATTCAAAGACAACATAAAATAAACACTGCCTAAATGTGAGAAAATGCTCAATTTTGGGAAAAACTTGGGAATTGTGTTCCCCATGGTTCGTTGACTCAATTGCTCTAGATAACATAACTACGATTAGTGAATCACATGCAGGATGGTAACTTAAGTTCTTCCATCCCTCTTGAGAAGGTGAAGGTCGAATTTCACCATAGCGCTTGATCGTCTACCATGGTGTGCCTACTAACCGTTAACCATTGTCCCAGTCAACCTCCCCTTGGTCAGGTTTGGTCGATTAGACGGGAACACAACAACCAAATCCTATCATCGACTTCCCTTTTCCTATTCGTCACTACCTTGGTCGGGATTGTGATAGTAGGTAGGGTTTGTTGATGGTCACCACCAAACAACATTAATCATGAAGGAAAATAGATAATACATGCAAAACCCCAATCATAAATATGCACAGAACCTAGGTCATCTCAAGTCAACTACCCATGGTTCCCACAACTCCAAATAATGGGTGCTTAGTTACACATGGCTAAGATAAAACACACAAAAATGTAAATAACAGACGTAGTTGAGAGATTTACCAATAACGATGGAGGAAATAGGCACCACAAGTTGCAAACCCACAAGCTTGATTGATCAACAACGAATACAAGGAAAGATTTGCAATTCTCAAAATGAGTTTTCCAAGAGAGAACAATAAAACTACTCTAAAACCTAAGAAAAGCTTCAAAAATATAATGGAGTAACGTCTACTGGTCGAAATCTTAATAAAAAAACTAACTTAAATTATTTATAGTATTTACAAAACAACCCTAGAAATTATGCAGAAAAGATAGTTGACATCTCATAATTTTTGTAGTTACAACTTGTAGGAGGACCTACGACTCGTAGGAGGAACCTACGAGTCATAGTCGGGGTCTCGTATCAGGATCTTAGCATCTTTGACTAAACTAGTATGACCCATAGGTATGACTCGTATATTGGTCTCGTAGTATTAGTCTTCAGTTTTCCATCTTACATTCCTCTGATTCTTGCTATGAGTCCACCTGTACATGTCTTAGTGTGTCTTACAACTCGTAGGCTGGACTCGTAGGGGTGACCTTTACTTGGCAGATTTCTAAAATTTTTGGTCTCTGATTCCTGCTACGACACAACCTACGACTCGTAGTGTGAGCTACGACTCATAGGTGGACTTGTATTGCCTATGCTTCAGCAAAATCTGCAACTTTTCTTCAAAATTATGTCAACCTAACTTTTCTGCAAGATTAACCCAAAAACACATCAAAACATTAGAAAGTCGCTTTAAGAACTTATGAAATCCCTTGTTTCAGGTACCAAATATACTGTACTTTGATAGCACATCGGGAAGTACCTCTCCAAGAAGGCCTTCTGCGAATCTTCCCAGCAAGTGATCGAACTTTGCGAGAGCTTAGATAGCTATAATGCATCATTTCCTGTAAGAGAAATGGGAAGACACAAAGTCCTACAACATCCATAGACAGATTTTGTATCGTCATCACACTTATACAAACAAATGCCACACTATGCAAGTGGCTATGTGGATCCTCGATGGTAAACCTGCAAATAACTCACGCTTCTATAGCATTTGAAGTAACCCACTAGAGACTGTGAACTTTATGTCTGCCTATAATGGTGGCAACACAATAGCTCCTATCATATCCATAGCCATAGGGTTCAACCTGTACTGATTCCACTGGTCATCATTGGCATTAAAATCTCGAGGTGGTGGAATGTCCTTTAAAGGAGGTGGGTTCTCATTACTATCATCATCATTATTACCCTAATTGAAAGCTGCATTGGCCACGTTGTTGGCATTTTCTTGGGCCATTCTCCTTACAATTCATTGGATTTCTTAGTCAAATGGAGTTAAGGGATTGCCTTGACTCCTAGTATTGGGCATACACTACTAGTACACCCTATAAAAAAACAAAAACACAAACAAAAACAAAATTAAAATACAAGAGAACTAAGGATTAAAACTCGAATTACATTTACTAGTAAATTCAACTAAGTCTAGCCATATTCCCCAACAATGGTGCTAAAATCTTTGATCAGCCCAAGTTACACCTCCTTTTTAGAGGTTGAAGCGGTCATTGTCAAAATATAAAATCTAACCCAGGTTAGGGTCGAACCCACAGGGAATATGTAAACCCATGAGAATTAACAAATAAGCAATCCAAGCAATTAACCAACTCAATTCCCCAAAGGGGAGGTGTTGCAACAATCTATAAGAAAGTAAACTAAACTAACTGCTATGAGAGAAAATCAATAATAGAAAGCAACTAGGGTATTATGTTCCCCATGATTCACCAATTAAGTATCACCAGATAACCCAATTCTTGTCTATAATAAAGCATGCAGGACGGTAATTTAAGTTCACCAAGCCCTTTAGTCAAAGATGAGAGGCGAATTTCACTATGTGACTTGGACTATCTCCATAGTGTGCAATACTAACTATTACCTATAAGTCCCAGTCAACCCCCCTTGGCCCAGTTCGATTGATTAGACGAGAACATATCATCGAATCCTGTTAATTAATCTCTTTTCCTATTCATTACTACCTTGGTCCAGTAAGTAACACTAGACAAGTTCTAATGTTAGCCACCACTAGAAAACATGCAAAATGAAGAGAATTGATTAATACATGCATATACCCATTCAAGGAATTGTAAATTATCTGGATTTACTTTGTTAGAATTTCATGGTTCCCACAATCCTAGATGTGGATTAGCTACTGATGCTATGGGTAGTGAAGAAATCATGAATTGAGAACACATAATTAAACACTTACCCAATTGTGTTAAAATCAAGCAAATACAAGAAGAATGAGAATCACAAGCTTCAAGATCAAATTTACCCACAATTGTTTTCTCACTATCTTCCCTCTCAAGTATTGAGTTCTCTAAGTACAAAACCCTAAAAGAACTGAATAATGATGTCCTCTCTTGGTACAATAACCTAAAAGTAATATTTATATAATTATAATTGAGTCCTAAAAAATAGAAAAACTAGTCGGCGGACTCTATGAAAGCTCTGTATGACTCGTAATGTTATTTAAGAGTCGTAATCAGGGTCTCGTAATCAACTTTTGGGATTTTGGACTGCTTTTCTATGACTTCAATTTACGTGTCGTAGACTGATTCACAACTTTTATTGCTCTCTCGTATACTTCAATTACATTACATTGTCCTTCACTGGAAATCTTCTCAAAATCCATCTATTGGACTCGTAGAATGCTCTATGACTCGTATAGAGGTCTCATATAGCTGATCTTCAAATATCATCTTGCATTGGAATTTGTCACGAAATTACCTCTACGACTTGTAGAGGGTCTCGTAAATCACCAAAAACCAGAAAACTTCTACAATTTTGCCCCAAGTTATAGCCGACCTGCTTTCCTACAAAATTAAATACAAAAACACATAAAAATCATAAATGTAGCATAGAGAAAACACAAAATCCTATGTTTTAAGTACCAAAAGTGTTGTATTTTGATAGCACATCAATTTTGCAAGTAAATCGTCAACTAAGCATCAAAGCAAAAAAGATAACACAAGACCCATACACAAATTAACATTGAAGCTCAATTAAGTCTACAAATTATTCATTCAAGAACAAGAAAAGCAAGAACGAATGAAAGATGAATACAAGCGAAGCCCACACTCTTCAATCTACTCAAGAATTTGTAGAAAACTTGCTCTAAATCCTCACCCAAAACTAAAATATACACTAAGGTGTGTGTTGACATCCACTTTGTATCCTCCATAATATAAATTAGTTATCGAGCTTCTTCAATTTTTAAATTTGAAATAATTATCGTTGAAAATTAAAAAAAATGTTATAGGTTATGTTAGTGTTAATCTTTTAATTATTTATTGATTATAGAAGTGTAATTACTTTTTTTTCCATGTATTTTATAATTACATATCTTAATTGTTACTTTTCATAGTTATTCAAAAATTGTTCCAAAAAGATTTTATTTTGTTAATTATCTTATTTTAACCATATATTATTTTTAGATTCGATTAGTTGATAATTAATTGAATTTTTTCATTTTTGATAATTTTAAGAAACTCTTTCATTGATTTATATTAGTTTGTCTTATAGTCGAGATCAACCAACTAATTCAAGTGGGTGACCTTTTTAACTTCAATTTGATCATAATTGTAATTTTAAATGACCAATTTCTCAATTAAAATTCTCCCATCCTTAACCCCTTATTTCATACCAATTGAGTCTAATTTAGGTCCAATCTTTTAGACCAAATTGTGGTCCATTATCCAACCCAATTTCTTTCTAATCCAACAAAACCCATTAACTTAACATATACAATCAATCAAATGCATACGACATGTACAACACCTATACACATAGAAACACCACGCGCCCCCCTTTTTTCAATTTTTCCCTTTTTCCTTTTTCCCTTCACGCCCTTCCCCAACCCATGTATCTTCTTCTTCGAAATAGCAAAAACTTAGCGACGCCCAGAAAAAGCAGCAACGAGCAATAGAAAGCTACTACTGGCAACCCTTTGACCTCCTCAACGTCTCTTCTCAATGTTTGATTTTTGAAATTCAAATCCCCAATTTCAAAACCTAAATTCCCTCTATAAAATCCCCATTTTGCCCATCGTAAAAGGGGAAAAATTTTATTATGGGTGAGGCATACCAACTCATACTTGTGTGAGGCATACTTTTATTGACAAATGAATTCTTTGGTCCCACTTTTTAAACCATTTAAGACCATGTCCTTTTTTCTTCCATTTCTTTCGTATTCTCCTTTTTCTTTTACTTTTAAATTTCTCTTTCAAAATATTTTGTTTCTCTATTTTATTAAATGCATTTTAACAAATTTTTAAAAAAAATTATGTATTATTTTGCAACATAATTTAGAATGCTTTTGGATTTAAAAATTTATTTCGGGATAATGACTTTTTAAGGTATTCAACCAATCTAATTAGTTGTAGGCCTTCTCTCTCTCTCTCTCTCTCTCTCTCTCTCTCTCTCCATGCAGGGAATTTCGATCAACTTTTTATGTGATTAATATGTAGGTTCTAAAATATAATTATTCATAACTTGGGTTTGATTGATTTTTAATTAAAATTAAAATTAAATTAGTTTAGTTCAATTTTATAATTTGTAATTTTCTCTTGTTAACTTTAAATTTTAAATTAAATTCTTTTAAATTTTATTATGTGCGAGGGATAAGTATGATGTGGTAAATAAAAATCGCGTGAGACTTCACTCATATTTTGCACATAAGTTATTGGGTCCCCTTTTCAGAAAAATTACAATTGTAATTTTCTCATGTTAATATAATAAATTTGAAATTGTTAAATTATTGAGAGAAGAATAAAATAAATTAATCTAAAGCCCTTTGAGATTTTTTTATATTAGTTATTCGCTTTTTCTTTTATGATCCCTTAATAAATCATAAATAAAAATAATGATCTTATAGATTTTTCTTAAATATTTTTTTAATTTTTAAAGTTTTATTAATACTTTAAGAATAGAATGATTAGGGAAGAAATATTGAATTTCACACTTTTTGGAATAAAAGGAGTATTAAGTTGTGGGAAGTAGAAAAATTTGAATTAGCTATCCAAAGGAAAGGTGGATATATAAGTTGGACCAATGGATAAAAGTTAAGGAAAAAAAGGACAAGAGAGGGGGTCATTGTCCTCCTTTTTTGAAAATGGAGCCCAATAATTGATGTGGAAAAATATGAATGGAACCTCATACAATTTGTATATGCCACATCATATTTATTCCTGACACATAATAAAATTTTTCATAAAAGGGAAACCATTCTTCACCATTGAAGACCCCAAATATTTTCCTATAAAAAGGGCCTTGGCGTGACTGCAAAAAGGGTTTCGGGTTTTGAAAAATCACATTTTGAAGAAGTTTATTGAATTTCAAATGTTTCAAAGGGGTTTGGGGTTGGTTTCCTCCACCCTTTTCTTTTAGTTCCAGAAGTCAGGAAAAACAAATCAAAACTTGTTTCATTCTTTTGTTACTATCAAGCCCGTGGAAGTCCCACAGAAGTTGGCTTCGAGTTTGCGTCTTGGTTCATTGCTCTGAAAAAGGTATACTCTTTGCTTTCACAGAACCTTCTTCTTCATTCTGATTTTATCCCTTTGTTGGGGGGTAATTTCTCTAATAAATTTTTGTCAAAAGTTAACATTTTGGACCTATTTGAAGCTAGTCTAATGATGTTTCTGTTCAATGACATAATGTGTTTCCCTTCCGTATGATTGCGTTGTAAGTTTTTATAAACCACATATGTTAATTTTATGGATCATGTATGGAAAAGTTATTAAACCGCCCACTACTCATGTTGGTGAAAGTTACTGCAACTTTCCACCATCATCTACTATGATTGGTGGAAGTTACTATATGTGGGTATATTAGTGAGAAGTTATAGGGTGATAATGGAGAGTTAAGGGCATGATAGTTGAAAGTTATGGCGATTTATTTTATGATTATAACTTCTCCAACCCATGATGATAGAAAGTAGGACTAAAGTAACTGGTCTTCTCATTGCCTATAAATACTGAAGAAAACTGCACTTTCTAGCAATAGTCATTCTGAATAAATTAGTATAAGATAAAGAGAGAGAAAAACTAATATCTTGTGAAGAACAAGAAAAAGACTTCAAGTAATCAAGTCAAGATCTCATGGCTGATTCTGGTATATTTTCTTGACTAAACTAATGTGTTAAGAAGATATATATGAAAATCATATAGTTCTACGATCTTGAATTCATGATAGGATTTCATGTTAGATTGTTTATGTTTAACAATCTGAATTATGATAAATCATTACATGTGGTATCAGAGCATGGTTTAAGAACTAGTGATTTTTCATTCATAGATATATGTTTTCTTCATCTTTATGAATCCTATTTATGAAATTCTAGAAATCATAATTACTGTTAGTTAGAGATGTGTAGAAGTTTTAATACTTCTATTTTGTTAACTTGAAATTATATGTGAAATTAATTAATCACCAAAGTGATCAAATTTCGGAATGATTAATTCCAAAGTAATGATGTTAGACCCCATATTTTTTTAAGGATAACTATCCAATTGAAAGATTTTGTAGCGGATATCGTGTAAATTGAACTTAAGTATAGCCCCG
>JAABOM020013354.1:0-19281 GCA_011800125.2 Solanum clarkiae | reverse complement strand
AGAGTGTAGTTTAATTTTTTAAAAAGTTTAATTTTATTAAAAGGAAGGGTAAAATTGGAAAAAATTTCCAACATATCCCTTGAAAAGTGAACAATTCACTTATTTTGAAATATAAAAAATTTCCCAACAATTCACTTAATATGAAACGGAGGGAGTATAAAATTGTATATTATAGATTTTTATGGTCAGGTTCTTCTTCAAATCTCGTACATAGCGAGAGTTTTAATGTATTGTACTTATCCTTTTTTTAAAAATATCTTTTAGGAGCGGTTTAGTAAGAGGAATTAGGGGAAATAATTCAGGAATTAGGAGAAATAATATTGATTAATGCTATGTTTGGTAGAAATTTAAATCCATGTATAATTAATCCAAGGATTAGTTAATACCCAATACATGGTAGTGTTAACTAATACCTCCCATTTGGTGGTATTAACTAATACCTTGGATTTAATACCACGAGATTATATATAAAAACAAAATACCTCTCAAATTCTTTCACTTTTTTTTATTTCTTGATTTTATGTTTCATATTTACAGTTTTGTATTAGTAAATTTATTTAAATAAATTAGCTTACAAATTTTATTTATTTGCAAGTTTGTATTTTTATAATATAAAAATAAATAAATTTACCATGTCAAATTTTAAATTTTATTTATTTGTGGCTTTATATTTATATAGACAAACAATATTTTGCCATATTAATTTTTTTATAGTTAATTTAGTTGAGTGATTTTATTGATACAAAACAAAGTCCAAATGATGTTAAATATATTCTCAAAGTTGAGTGATTTTGTAAGATATAAATACTATATTAAAACTACAACTTTCAAATTTTTATGTGTAAATATAGATTGTCTATTTTACAATTGATTACCATCTTTTCTATTCTTGTAATAAATAGTCTATTTTTATTAAATTAAAAATTGATATGTTATTAGTGATGAATTTATTAAAATTATAATTATTTATTCTTGTAACGCCCGGTAAAATTATCAAAATACCTCTAGAGAAGAGATGTGCACATAATGTGTCATCCCATCCTCTGATGACAAATTCGAGGCCGGATTTGCGATCGGTATCACAAATTGAGTGAAAAAATAGTCTCGGTTGATTTTCAAAGCAACCGAATAAAAAAATAATTTTTTGAAGTGAAAACGTGAACCAGTGTAGGTGCGTGACAGGGCCGCAACGTGCCACCATCGTGGACCAATACTTGATTTTATTCTAAAAATTTTCTACGGTATTATAAAGCTCGTTCGAAGAATTTTCAATGAAAAATATTGAAAAATTACACAGTCCACGTTGCAGACCCCTTGTCCCTAGATGAACTTCTTTAGATTTCGTGAGTGGCATTCTAGACCTTTTCAAACCCCTCCTAGGCTTAATATATTATCAAAATGGGTCGTTTTAGGCATAAAAGGGTTTAAAATCCTATTCTAAGTCCTTGAAAAAGATTAGGGCTAAAGAGAAGAGAAAAAGAGTGAGAAATTGAAGAGTTCGAAGAATGTACCTTGAGGTTGATTGTCCAAAGGTTCAAACCAGGTATGTAAGGCTGGCTAAAGCATTGGTCTATGTTTATCCTCGTGCCCCTTTGTCTACATAAGATAAGATTACGAGTATTAATTACGTATTCTCAATCCTGTGAATCTTGAGTCCCAAATTTCTGTACATGTCTGAGTTCCATGAATATATTTGAGTTAAATTTGAGTTGCATCATTATTATCATGAAATACATTTCAAATGTTTGATACCTTAACCTTAAACTTAGTATTTTCATTGCTTACTAAACTGAAAACTATGAACCTAACCTTCTAAACCAAGTAAGTTTAAACCTGAGGAGTATGCTTCCCTGCTTCATATGTGCATTAAATAAATATCTACTATGTCTTATGTGTTGAGTATGAATGATATGATGTTACTTGACCGTAATCAGTGAGAGTCTTGCATGATATGAGTTAGAGTCTTGAGTAGATTACATAGAGGACGGTCTAAATTATTGAGTTTTTGAGTAATTGAGTTGAGTTGTTGAGAACTGAGTTGACTTGTCTGAGATGAGTCAAAAAGATAAGTTTGAGCTAATTTCTATGAACATATTTTAGTCTTGAAAGAAGTATTGAGCACTGAGTTGGGTGATTAAGGAGCACCCCAGAACTACGTTGCCAGCTTAGGATGGTCACACAGGATAATTCTGGTGGCCCATGTCCCAATAGATAGGCATTCTTTTGGATCCAAGAAAGAGAGAGAGAGGTAGAGGTTGATGTCCTATTCTGTGGTAAGTTTAGGATAGATGTGGCAAAAACATCTTTTCATTGTACATCACCAAAGCTCATGATGGGATGGAGAGTTATGTCGATTAGAGAAACTTCCAAGCAACACTTAAGTTGAGCACATCATGATTTTTGAACTGAGATGTATTGAACACTGAGTCTAATTCTAAATCATGACTTCAAAACTTTAACTTGCATCATTTATTTGAGTTGAGATATGAGATGGGGAGTTGAGTCTTAAGTTGACTCAGTTGATTGGTCTGAGCCTTACTTGTTCCTTGAGCTATTTTACATATTGTACATTCCACATACTGACGCACTCGGTGCTACATTATTTCATGATGCAGAGACATGTATTAGAGGACCTCAGCAGATGTACAGTTGGGGTTTAGGTCCATGATTCCAGAGATGGTGAGCACTCCTTACCTTTGGGGGGGGGGGCCTTTTTCTTTTACTACGTGCTGTATTTTCCTTGAGTTGGATAGCCATGACCTGTCATGATACCATCTAGATGTTAGAGGTAGAGGCTTCATAGATATTGAGTAGAGGATGTGGAGTATTGCCACTTTTCCAACTTTGTTTTATTGAGAACTTTCTTTTTATATATAAAGACTGAGTTACTCAATTAATTTACGACCTTTTCATTGAGCATTTTTCTTTTGTTGTTGAGTATGACGTGACAATGGTTTGCTCGGGACTAGCAGTAGTCTCTGAGTGTCGGCCATACCAAGGGTACTTGCCCAGGCTGTGACAAACTTGGTATCAGAGCACAGAGTTCAACTGTCCTAGGAAGTCTATGAAGTTGTATCTAATAGAGTCATTATTCTTGGTGTGAAGTGCGCCACATCTATAATCGGGAGGCTATAGGACATTAGGAAAGGTTTCCCTTCTTTCAGATTCTGAATCGTGCGATAGAGCTATTTCCTAAGAAATCTATGATGATTCGCGTGTTGCTCTACAACTTTTGACTTTTCCTAGTCCACAAAGTGATAGAGA
Organism: Solanum clarkiae; assembly: GCA_011800125.2. Classification (NCBI taxonomy): domain Eukaryota; kingdom Viridiplantae; phylum Streptophyta; class Magnoliopsida; order Solanales; family Solanaceae; genus Solanum; species Solanum clarkiae. The sequence continues at coordinate 16,017 of JAABOM020013354.1, read as the reverse complement.
CAGTAATGTTCAAACTCTTACATATGAGATCCTCTGCGATAAAGTAACCAGAATGGTAGAGAAACTGCACCAGGCTTGAAAGAAGCCAACTAGTGTGCTAAATTGATTTACTAGAAAGAATGCACTATTATTAACATGAATCGTGTATTTTAGTTAGCTCTAAATGTACCCAGACCCTCTTTTGCAAAACTTGCTTTCGACATGACCCATGTGAGATAAGAGTATGCCTCTAAAGAGTTTAATATTACCATCTAAGAGTGAGATGTGAGGTCTTATAAACCCTTAGTAGAACCGAATCATCCCAGAGTTAGAAGGATGCTGATGGATAGAAAGGGACGAGATAGCAAGAGTGATGGTTGATTGAGGCTTCTAGTTAGAGTTATATATCCACTTGGTAAGTAATGAGGTGGTGAGTCGATTGCCATAAGTTTGATGAAAGATTTGTAAGTACCTTATGATTTTAATGATGAGATATAGAGGAAGAATTATTACTATGTGGTAGAGCGTGCTTAAACTAGATGGAAGTTTATGTTGATGTGTTGTAGTATTTATACTATGAGGGTTAAGTGTAGACGTTAAATAGGGGAAAAGAGTGCTTTCGATGTTGTAACACCCCATTAAATTACTGAAACACCCTTAGAACGTAATCATGCGCATAATGCGTCTTCCAAAGCTCTGATGAGAAATTTGATATCGGATTTGCGATCAGCGCAAAAAATCGAGAGGGAAAGTGGTCTCAACCCGATTTAAGAGCAACCGAGTCGAAAATTAATTTTCACCAATTTCACCCGAAATAGTGTCGATCCGCGCCCCTGGTGCGACGAGGAGAGGACGCGGAGACACGCTTAACTTTTTTTGTTAACTTTCGATGGGAATTGAAATTTCAAAAAAATTCATGAAATACATTGGTCCGCGCCCTTGGCGCATCGCGGACCAGTGTACAAATTTTAATCTTTTTTCATTTACTTCGAAAAGGGCCTTTTTGGTCATTCCCACCCTATCCTAAGTCTTAAAATGTATTTTTTAAGTTGTCTTATATCAATTAAGGCTTTCTAAAACCCATTTTTCCTAAAGTTCTTACGCAAGAAAACCTTGAAAGAAGAGATAATAAAGCTTGGGGGATTGAAAATTTGAGTTCAATTCTTGAAGAATATCAGTACAATCTTCATCCAAGTATGTAAAGCTAAACTAAAAGCATGAGATTATTCTCCCATGTGTCCCATAGATGGTCTTAGATGAGAGTTGAAGGTTTTTGAGTCTACATGCATAATTCTTAATTATTTTCTTGAGAAATCATATTTACTACATGTATTTTTGTATCTTGATGATCATCATAAACTTGTTTCATTGAATTGAATGTTTTGCATGAATAATTGCATAAATCCTACTTATTATTTTCTTAAAGATTTCTTGAATAAAGATAAAGATCGAGTCTAGAGCCTTGATAGAGAATGTGGATAGAGATTGTGACTGTGAATGTGAGAATGATGATGAGTTGATAGAAATTAATAGTCCTTTGAGTCTCCATAAATGAACCATAACGATTTATCTATTCAACTGTTCCCTGATGATTGTTCTAATCCTTGAGCTATTGATTGAGATATTGATTGATGAGATGATTGGAGTTTCCATGAGACTTAGTGAGAAATAGTGCCTCCACGAGGCTGATTGAGATAATGTGATTGGATGGAGTATTTTACGAACCTTGAGTCATGAAAGGAGTACTGAGCACTGAAAGAGTAAGAGTTAGTCCAACTCGCACTCGTCAAATTACATAGATGAGCGTATGTGAGGATCAGGGCCATCACATCATCTTATGATGAGGTCCCCTCTAATGAGCGTATATGATTTGCTGTCTCCGTTTGGACTTGTCCATGTAGTTTCGATTCATTCTTTACCTGGAAGTACAGAACGACTGTGGCAATATCAGCGTGATTGTTGTACAATCACTGTCTCATAAGTGGTTGTTTTCGGATAAGAGAAACTCCCAGAAAGTTCCCAAAACTGAGTAATCTGGGTTGAGATAAGATGAGTCGAGATGAGACCTTCTGAGATGAGTCTGATTTGATTGATGAGTTGATTTGGTTGAAAGGTCAACTTGTCTACTCTTTATTCATGCTTTAGAGAAATATTTGACATGTTGCTTGTTACTCTCTTTGATGTTGATTATTGTTTCTATATTATTCTACCTGTCTCCGTTTCATTCAACTATTTTACATACCAGTACATTCCACGTACTGACGTACCTTTTTGGATTACATCATTTTATGATGTAGATACAAATGATAAAGGTCATCAGCAGGCGCATCGTTGAGGATCTTGATACGTTCAGTAGCTTGGTGAGCCTCCCCTTCTTCGGAGGGTTCATCACCCATTTTTATCTTGCTTTAGAGTAGATTTTGCTTAATCTTTATTTTGATTGAGGTAGTAATGGGTCTGTCATTAGTACCACCTAATAGTGATAGAGGCTTCATAGACCAGAGTGGGATATTGATATTGAGAATTGTTACCTGGTTGCTTTGTACTAGCCTTTCATTATATTTTTATTTGAGATTAAATGATGAGATATGCCCATTTATTTACATATATCTTCCACTGATTTGAAAAATGTAAGACCAGGTGGTTCGCTTGGGGACTAGCAATAGCCTTTGAGTGTCGGCCACATCACGGGTCCCCTCCCAGGGCGTGACAAACTTGGTATCAGAGCATGAGTTCAAGTGTCCTAGGGATTCTATGAAGCCGTGTCTAGTAGAGCCTTATTTATGGGTGTGTTGTACACGACACTTCCTAAGCAGGAGGCTATACGAAATTAGGAAGTTTTAACCTTCATTCATGTTCTAAATCATGCTAGAGAGTTATACTCTATGAATGTTCTATTCTAATTCGTGCTTTGTGCATCACAGAATTGTGATCATACCTCCTAGAGGTGCTGTCTAAGGTAGAAGAAGTCCCGCCAGACAAAATGTCAATCCACCTGAGCCTCAAGAACATGAGGTGCATGTGGAACAAGCTATCCATGTTGTGCAGCCCCCGCAAGATGAGGTCTCCAATGCTGAGCTTCGCTAGGTTATCCACACTCTAGCCCAAGCTGTCACAGCACCTGTTGCGAGACAAAGAGTAGCCCGACAGGATGCCCATGACACTTCTAGAGTCTGGGAATTCTTGAGGATGAATCCACCTAAATTCACAAGGTTTGCATCCACTGAGGACCCTAGAACTATGTGGAGGAGCTCCAAAAAGTGTTCCAAGTGATACATATGGCTGATGCTGACCGAGTGGAACTGGCTTCTTATCAACTGAAGGGTGTGGCTAGGTTGTGGTATAATTAGTTGAAGAAAGGTAGAGGGGAGAATTCCCCCATGATGACTAAGGCTATGTTCGAGGATGCTTTCTTGGGGTGTTTCTTCCTAAGGGAAAGAAGAGAGGTGAAGGTGAGAGAGTTCTTGAACTTGAAACAGGGATCTATGACTGTGCAAGAGTATGGGCTAAAGTTCACACAATATCTCGCTATGCTCTGGATATGGTTGTTGATATGAGAGGGAGGATGGGGATGTACATTGATAGGTTGAATAGAGGGCCTAAGAGAGATGGGAGAGGCGCTATGCTCGTGAATGACATGGATATAGAGAGATTGATGACCTTTATGGAGCAGGCTAATGAGGAGAGGCAGCAGGGTAAGGAGGAATTCAGAAATAAGAAAGCAAAAATATCCAACCATGAGGTTGGAAAGAAAGGCAATGGTAATCGGTTTACAACACTATCATCTGCTAGTGCACTTGCACCTAGAGTTAGAAACGATCAACAGTCCTAGAATGTTGAAGCCCGGGGATGTCAGTCCTAGGCAAGTATGGCTCATGGTTCATTGGGTAAGCCAGCATGCGGTAAGTGTGGTAAATTGCACTTGGGGAGATGATGTGAGGGGAGTGATGTATGCTACAAGTGTGGCTAAGAGGGTCACTATTAGAGAGATTGTCCAAGGTGGGCCGACCATGCTCAGGCTTCTGCACCAGCCCCGCCAACCAAGGGAAACAACAAGGGTACTATGATTGGCGCAAGCAGAGCTACAAACCGTTTGTATGCCAAAGTCAAAATGATCAGGAGAACTCCCCTTATGACAGGTATGATTCGAGTCTTTGCTACTGATTATTATGTGTTGATAGATCCTGGTGGCACATTATCTTTATAACTCCTTATGTGGCCCGTAGATTTGATAGAACCCCGAGAGTCTCCTTGAACCTTTTTGATGTTTCTACTCTCGTAGGTGAGTCTACTCGAGCTGAGAGAGTCTATAGAACTTGTGTAGTGTCTATCTATCATAGGGATACTAGCGTTGCTCTGATTGAGTTAGATATGAATAATTTTGATTTGATCCTTGGCATTGATTGACTTCACGCCTGTTATGCTTCCGTTGATGTAGAGCCTAAATCGTTAAGTTCCAATTTCTAAATGAACCGATTCTAGAGTGGAAGGGTGATTCCGTAGCACCTAAAAGAAAGGTTATCTCATATCTTAGGGCCAGAAAGATGATTTATAAGGGGTGTATCTACCACTTTGTGAGAGTTAAATCCGATGATATTGAGTCTCCAACTCTTGAGTCAGTTCCAATTGTGAATGAGTTTCCAGAATTGTTCTGTGATTATATGCCCGTAGTCCCTCCAGATAGGGAGATTGACTTTAGGATTGATGTTCTTCCTGATACCCAGCCTATCTTAATTCCACCCTATAGGATAGTCCCCACAGAACTGAACAAATTGAAAGAACAGTTGAAAGATTTATTAGAGAAGGGCTTTATAAGGCCGAGTTTTTCTGAATGGGGTGCCCCTGTCCTATTCGTATGAAAGAAAGATGGGTCTCGCAGAATGTGTACTGACTATAGGCAACTGAACAAAGAAATCATAAACAACAAGTATCTGCTCCCAAGGATAGATGAATTATTTGACCAACCTCAGGCTACCTCTTATTTCTCAAAGATAGACCTCCGATCGGGTTACCATCAGTTAAAAGTAAGGGAATGTGACATTCAAAAGATTGCCTTTTAGGACTAAATATGACCATTTTGAGTTCTTTTTCATGTCCTTTGGGTTGACAAATGCACCTACAACCTTCATGAATTTGATGAATAAAGTGTTTAGACCGTATCTTGATATGTTTGTGATTGTGTTTATTGATGATATTTTGGTGTATTCAAGAGATGAAGAAGAGCATGCAAATCACCTCAGAATTGTCCTTCAAACTCTTAAGGACCATGAGTTGTATGAAAAATTCTCGAAATGTGAATTCTGACTTAATTCTGTGGCTTTCTTAGGCCATATCGTCTCCCGGGATAGTATTCGAGTGGATGCTCAGAAGATTGAAGCAGTTAAGAACTGGCCTAGACCGACTTCTTCAACTGACATAAGTAGTTTCTTGGAGTTGGCAGGCTACTACAGCTGACTTGTTGAGGGATTTTCTTCCTTATCCACACTATTGACAAAGTTGACTCAAAAAAAGGCCAAGTTTCAGTGGTCCGACGAATGGGAAAATAATTTCCCAGAGTTAAAGACTAGACTGACTACGGCACCAATTCTAACCTTGCCCAAGGGGACGGAAGATTTTGTAATCTATTGTGATGCTTTAAGAGTTTGATTGGGATATGAGATGATGCAGAGAAGGAACGTGATAGCCTATACTTCCTGACAACTTAAGATCCATGAGTGGAATTATCTCACCCATGATCTTGAGTTAGCAGTGGTGGTATTTGCACTCAAAATTTGGCGCCACTACTTATATGGAGTGCATGTGGATGTGTTCACTGACCACAAGAACTTGCAGCATGTCTTCAGTCAGAAAGAGCTCAACCTGCGACAGAGAAGATAGTTGGAGTTGTTCAAAGATTATGACATGAGTATTCTCTACTATCTAAGTATAGATAACATCATTGGTGACACTCTTAGCAGGTTGTCAATGGGTAGCACAACCTATGTAGAGAAAGGGAAGAAGGATCTAGGTAAGGAAGTGTATCGATTACCCCGATTAAGAGTCCAACTTGAAGAGAATGATGAGGGAGAAGTTAATGTCCAGAATGAGTCTGTTTCATATTTGGTGGCAGAGGTGAAAGAAAAACAAGACCAAGAACCTATCCTCCTCCAATTGAAGGAGGCTATCCACAAATAGAAAGTGATGGTCTTCTCCAAAGGGGGAGATGAGGTGTTGAGGTACCAAAGTAGATTATGCATCTCGATATTGATGGTGTACAAGATAGAATCATGGCTAAAGACCACAATACTAGATACTCCATTCATCTTGGCTCTACCAAAATGTACCACGACTTGAGGGAAGATTATTGGTGGAGTGGAATGAAGCGAAATATTGCTGAATTTGTTTCTAAGTGCCCAAACTTTAAGCAAGTGAAAGTTGAGCACCAAAGGCCATGTGGATTATCTCAAAACTTTTAGATTCCACAATGGAAGTGGGAGATGATCAATATGGACTTCATTACTGGTCTACCAAAGTCTTAAAAGCAATATGATTCGATATGAGTGATTGTGGATAGGATGAATAAGTCGGCTCACTTCTTAGTAGTTAAGACAACTAACACCGTGGAGGAGTATGCCAAGATGTACATTCAAGAGATTGTAAAGTTTCATGGAGTTCCCTTGTCCATCATCTCGGACGTAGGATATCAATTCACCTCCTAATTTTGGAGATCATTTCAGAAAGGATTGGGTACAAAGATGAATTTGAGCCCAACCTTCCATCCACAAAGAGATGGACAAGCATAGCGTATAATTCAGATTTTAGAGACATGTTGAGAGCCAGTGTCCTTGATTTCAAGGGAAATTGGGAAGCGCACCTATCGTTGATTGAGTTTACATATAATAATAGTTATCATGCAAGCATTCAGACAGCTCCCTATGAAGTTTTATATGGGAGGAGATGTAGATCACCAATTGGGTGGTTCGAGGTTGGAGAAATGGAGTTGATTAGGCCTAAACTTATCCATTAAGCAATGGAAAAGGTTAAGATCATTAGAGAGAGATTGAAGGTTGCGCAAAGTCGCCAGAAATCCTACACCGATGTTAGAAGGTGAATTGGAGTTCGAAGTGAATGACTAGGTGTATTTGAAAGTGTCACCTATGAAGAGTGTCATGAGATTTGGGAAGATAGGTAAATTGAGTCCACGTTACATTGGACCCTATCAAATTCTGAAGAGGATTGGGAAGGTCGCCTATGAATTAGACTTACCTTTCGAGTTAGATGGTATATATCCAGTGTTTCACGTGTCGATGTTGACAAAATGTTTGGGAAATCTTAACTTGGTAATCCTTGTGGTGAGCATAAATGTGAAGGATAGTTTGACCTACAAAGAGATTTCGGTTCAAATCCTTGATCGTCAGATTCGCAGATTGAGAACCAAAGAGATAGCCTCAGTCAAAGTCCTGTGGAGGAATCAATTCATTAAGGAGGCTATATGGGAAGCTGAGGAAGAGATGAAAGTGAAATATCCTTGCCTATTCGTTCCAAAGATGAGAATGTTGAAGGTAAATTTCCTTTCCCTTAACTAAGTTGAATTATCTTTTCTTGATGATTGTCTATTCTTGAGTTTAAAGAGTGATTGTATAGAAATGAGGAGCCGAAATACTGATTGATAGATGTAAATGTTGAGATGGGTTTTGAGTCTACTCGTGGCTTAATACCCACCTTTGCTTATCATTCGAGGGGGAATGATCCTAAGGGGAGATGATATAACATCTCATAAAATTACTAAAACACCCCTAAAACGTAATTGTGCGTATAGCGCATCTTTCAAAGCTCCGATAAGAAATTAGAGATCAGATTTATGATCAGCGCAGAAAATCAAGCAGGAAACTGGTCTTAAACACGATTTAAGAGCAACTAGGTCAAAAAATAATTTTGACTAGTTTCACTTGAAACAGTGTCGATCCGCGCCCCTAGTGCGATGCGGAGGGAGTGCAGAGAGACATTTAACTTTTTTTGTTAATTTTCAATAGGAATTGTTGGAATTTCAGAAAAATTCGCGAAATACACTGGTACGCGCACCTGGCGTGTCGCGGACCAGTGTACAAATTTTTAAAAAATTTTCTTTACTTCGAAAAGGGTCTTTTGATCATTCTCCACCCTATCCTAAGCCTTAAAACGTATTTTTAAAGTCGTGTTATATCGATTAAGAGATTCTAAAACTCATTTCTTCTTAAGTTCTTACGCAAGAAAACCTTGAGAGACGTGACAAGAAAGCTTGGTGGATTGAAAATTTGAGTCTGATTCTTGAAGAAGATTAGTATAATCTTCATCCAGGTATGTAAGGCTAAACTAAAAGAATAAGATTGTTCTTCCATATGTCTCATAGATAGTCTTGGATGAGATTTGAAAGTTCTGTAGTCTACATGCATGATTCTTGATTATTTTCATGAGAAATCATATTTACTACATGTATTTTCATATGTTGAAGATCATCATAAACTTATTTCCTTGAATTGAATGTTTTGTATGAATTATTGCATAAATTCTACTTATTATTTTCTTAAGATTGCATGAATAAAGATAGGGATCGAGTCTAGAGTCTTTATTGAGAATGTTGATAGAGATTGTGACTGTGAATGTTAGAATGATGATAAGTTGATAGAACTTAATAGTCTTTTGAGTCTCCATAAATGAACCGTAACGATTTGTCTATTCGATTGTTCTCTGATGATTGTTCTAATCCTTGAGCTATTGTTTGAGATGTTGATTGATGAGATGATTGGAGTTTCCATGAGACTGATTGAGAGATGGAGCCTCCATGAGGTTGATTGAGATAGTTTGATTGGATGACTTATTTTATGAGCCTTGAGTCATGGGAGGAGTATTGAGTACCGAAAGAGTAAGAGTTAGTCCAACTCGCACTCGTCAAAATACTTAGCTTAGTTTAGGTGAGGATCAGGGCCATCACATCATCTTATGATGAGGTTTCCTCTGATTAGAAGTTCTTGAAATCAATAAAGGACTTATGATCTACTGTCTCTATTTTCCATGTGGTTTCGATTCGTTCTCTACATGGAAAGTACAGAATGGCTGTGGTAATATCAGCATATCTGTTGTACAATCACTAGCTTATAAGTGATTGTTATCGGATAAGAAAAACTCTAAAAAGTTTCCAAAACTGAGTAATCTGAGTTGAGATGAGATAAGTCGAGATGAATGCTTCTGAGATAAGTCTGATTTGATTGATGAGTTCATTTGGTTGAGGGGTCACTTGTCTACGATTTATTCATGCTCTTGATAGATATTTGACATGTTGATTGTTACTCTCTTTTATGTTGATTATTATTTCTATATTATTCTACCTGTTTCGGTTTCAATCAGCTATTTTACATACCGGTACATTTCACGTACTGGCTTTCCCTTTTGGACTGCATCGTTTTATGATGTAGATACACAAGATAAAGGTCATTAGCAGGCGCACCATTGAGGATCTTGAGACGTTCAACAACTTAGTGAGCTTCCCTTACTTCGGAGGTTCATCACCCATTTTATCTTGCTTTAGAGTAGATTTTGCTTAATCTTTATTTTGATTGAGGTAGTCGTGGGTCTGTCATTGGCACCACCTGATAGTAATAGACGCTTCATAGACTAAAGTGGGATATTGATATTGAGACTTATGAGCTAGTTTCTTTTTACTATCCTTTCATTATATTATTATTTGAGATTAGATGATGAAATTGGACTATTTATTTCCATATATCTTCCGTTGACTTGAAAATGTATGAATGAATTATATGATGAGACCAGGTTGTTCGCTTGGGAACTAGCAATAGTCTCTAAGTGCCGCCACATCTTGGGTCCCTTTCCGGGGCCTGATAAATGTGATAGACCTAAATTAGGCTTATGATTTTTAAGTGAGAGTTCATGAGACTCATCGAGTTATGAGCTTAGTCAGATAAGGAGATATGATTGAATAGGTGAGTGGTACTGAATTATGAGGAAGGGATGTGTTGATTGAATACTCGCTATGAGACTTTAGTGGGATTATGTTCCCTAAATTTTTACCTAGTAGTTGTAAGTTAGCATTAGAGAAGTGTGTAATAGATGCACATGCTAGTGCTAGACCCTAAGCTTGAATTTTGAGGAGTAGTATCAAAAAGGAGATGGCATCGTGAGAGTGGTAGTCTTAGTTGGAGATTCACTCTAAGAGGCTTGCCATAATATATATTCGAGATGAAGATGTTGATTTGTGAGGAAGTGATGCTATGGGCAGGGTACAAGTGCCCCTTAGGTAAGACGAGTGAGACGATGATAGCTCAATAGATAAGAAGAGACTTAAAATATGTACCCATGATTGTGTAAATATGTGTGAAACTCTAAGTTATGACTGCTATAAGAATCTAGATGGTATTTTGATTTGTCAATGTGGAGTAGATTGATGTAAGCATTTCTTATCATCACAAGTAGCTAAGTTGATTTGGGGCTTGTAGATAGATGATGATGAGTTTTCCATGATAGACTAATTCTTATGAAATTAAATTTATGGGAGCACAAAAGTTGAGTGTTAGCAGGAAAAAGAAGAGGTTAGATTGTAAGAGTTGTGGGAAGTGGTTATGTACGCCATAAGAGTAACAAATATAGAGAAATTTCCATAGAGCCAGGAAGGAGCTAAGAGTGATATCGTCGAAAGAGTCTAAGTAGCTAGTTATATGTATTCGACTATAGCATAACGAAAGAGTTTAAGATATTCTAGTGGATAATGATTCCTTGACTATGTGGAGGTATATGCTTATAGCCTAGTAGAGGAAATTGATTCACAAATTTAGAGAGAAGACCTTGAGAGCCAAAAGAAGTTGACGAGGTGGTAAACCACAGTAGATCTTGAGTCTTCGATAGTGATAGGCTAGTAAAGATGAGATATCAATTCTTTTCCATCTCATACTATCTTTACCCTCTAGTTGAGATGATACTATATTCCCTTCTGGTGTATGACTATTATGCCTATGGCCTAGTCCTATGCACATTATGTTAATTCCTGTTTCCGTTGAGTTTCGAGGATGAGAAGCGATGAATTCATTCACTAATCTTGACCTTACCTCCACAGATCGAAGAGTTTCCAGTCCTATGTTGAATGAGATGTGACCTGCATTTCATACTATGTATAATTTTGTGAACTCAGAGTGAGTCTTAATAGACAAGGGATATTGTACTTCATTATGAGTGTCCTCAGATAAGATTTTTTTGATTGAATCTTCCTAATGATCTCTGTTCCCAGCCTTTTGAGTAATCCAACTTTCTAGTCTTGATAGAAGTATTGACGATAGTAAAAGAGTGATGGTTGATGAGAGAGAGTGAGAGTTGTTGATCCTGATGTCATCTTATGCATGCACTAACCTTCGACCTGCTATGCCATTGTTGACGGTAGCAGACGAGTTATAGGTGATAGGAGAGAATGAGTGCTCCTAAATTATGATAATAGAATTGAGTTCCTATCTTTGAGTTGATGTAACTTTTCAGCCTTTGCATACTTGAGTATACAAGTCTTTAATAGTATTCGTGCCTTATAATGATGTTGGAGATAAAATTTAAACTCTAGATATTGTGTTCAAAGACTATTCTTAAGAATGAGTATTCGAGTTTCTACATATTTGAGTTTTTGATGATATTCGTGCTTATTTTGCATGGAGAGATAGTAGTTTGAGGTTTGAGTTCCTCCAGGCCCAATTGTGATGCCGATAATAGTAGACTGAGAGTGAGTATAGATGAGGAGGAATGCATGTATCCTTATCATGATATTCGTGTTAAACTTGTGTCATGTAAGGATAGAGATAGGGAGAAGGAGAGAGATGAGACCTTATGTTGTGCAATAGATAGGTAAGAGTATGTTAGTGTGACTTTGAGTGAGAACTTATTGAATGGTGGAGGTAGGAGTGACAAGTAGGCTTGGAAATTCTAAGACATGGTTGAAGTGGTTGGAGTGATAGGCTTGAATGGGTGGATATCACTATATGGTGATTGGAGAAGGCTATCAATGACTTTTGATTGATTGTTTTAGGTAGATGCATTAGAGTAGTAAGAAGTAATAGCATTATCTAAGTGACAATCCCTTAGGAGGTATAGAGTTTGAGTTGAGGGTTAGCTTTATAGGAATATGATCATCTTAGGAATAGTATCTTTGAGGCTTAGACGTATGCTTGAATGGAAGAAGAGGAGGTGGCTAGGTGGAGGTTTGATTAAGAGCTATGAGATTGAATTGGGGGAGTAGAGTGCCATGAAAAGGAGTACAATTGATATGGGGAGTTGAGCTCGAGAGTGTCCATGGAGTCTTGCATATCACGACGGTCCCACTCTTGATTAGAGTTGATGACTTCTTTCTTGAGTCTGAAAAATTGATTTACGAGGTATTTAAACGATTCGAATTGATTGAGTTTTGACGTCCCATTTATGCCTGATGATGAGGATATCTAAGATAATATCTCTACTCTTGATCTGAACCGAATTGTCTATTCTTGAGCTGATGTATCTATTCCTGAGTCTGTGTGGAGATTGTTGAGATTTATGAGGAGTCGAGAGTTTAAATTGATTGAGTGAGTATTGAGAGGAGCTTTTGATTGTTATTCGTGCCTTGATGTCCATATTCACTCTTCATTCGAGGACGAATGATTCCAAGTGCGAGATAATGTAACACCCGGTAAAATTATCAAAATACCCCTAAAGAAGAGATGTGCGCATAACATGTCTTCCCATGCCCCGATGACAAATCCGAGCTGATCCTACTTATAATGACCTCAAATTATTTGTGACTCATTGGCGCTAATAGTTTGGTTGCCTGATCGCTCGTTTGAAAGATGTGTTTTTATCTTAATATTGGCTGATTTGAAGTTGAAAATGAGTTTAATAGTAAATTTAGAGTAAATGATATTGGAACGACATTCTAATAGATCCATCAACTCTAAAAGGGCCAAATTGGGTTAGACGAATATGTGATGTTAGTCATATTGAGATTTGCAAATTTAGCCTCTGGAATAGGCTAATAGGCTAATAGTTGACTTTACTCAATACCCTTGGTAAACATTGCCAAAAGAGAATTCTGACAACGGGTTAGCTCCAAAATGTCAAGTTTGGTCTAGGACAACCTTTCATTTGGTTTCCGAAGCTTCAGAGTGCATTTTGGTTCGCTCGATAGATTTCAATATTGGAAAGCGGGACCCACATTTGATCAAAATGAACGCTGATGGAAGTTTTGACAATACCGTTGAGTCCAAAATGCCGTTTCTAGTTGGATTCCATATATGATTTGCATTTTTGCGACCTCGAATGAGACCAGAGCATTAAAATTAAGTTTGAGCAGTTGTTGAAAAAGTTAAGGTGGCGGTGATGTGGTAGCATGAGGAGCCGCCATATGGCAGGGACTAAATCAATTTAAAAAAGGAAAAAGAAATATAATTTGGAAAGTTTTCCAGAAAATTCAAAAAAACGTACGAACGACTTTAGATTGTGATATATTTCTTATTTTTGATCTGTTTTAAGTGATTCAAAAGGCTAACTTATGTATTTTTTCAAGAGCAACATCGTGAAAGTATTGAAAATTAATTTTGGTGTTTGAGATAAAATTTGATATTTTGTTGTTGTATATTTAATTTGATTTTTGATATTTGGACATGCGATTTTTTTATCCATTTTAAGTCTAATTTTGGTGAAATTTGGGTCTATTCTATGTGTTTTTATGAGACGCACACTATGGTAATATTAGAATTAATTGATAGAGCTTTGTTGGTGCAAAAATGTAACTTGAGTTGCTGTTTATATTTGTATTTTTTGAAAAATTTGAAATGTGATAACTTGGTAGTTTTGAATCAGTTTTCGGTGAAATTTTAATCTAAATTGAAGATTTTTTGAGGCGCACAAAGTGGTATTTACAGATTTTTCGAAAAGTGCACGATTTAAGAGAAAATTAAGGTCAGACTAGCTACCATATATAATTTTTATCGAAAAGAAATATTTTCTATTTTTGAGCTATTTTATATTGTTTTAGATCTTGGATTGAGCCTGAATTTTCAGCACAGGCTCAGGGGTGTATGGAGAAGATATGGGCTTTATTTCAAAACTTCACTATAGACCTAATTTTTGGCCCGAAAATTGACCTGAGCCCATTTTCAATCATTTTAATTCAAAATGACTGTATTGACGTTGTTATTCTCTTTTTGACAGTTTAACAGTATCTTGAAATCACTAAGAGGAGTACACCTCCCCATGAATCAGACTGGAGCACCGATCATGCCCAACTTACACCTCTTAATTAAGGTATAAACGGTCGCTATTCATATGTTAAACCTAACATTGGTTAGGGTTGATTCCACAATGAATATGGTCCAGACTTAGAGTAATTAAAACAATTAAAATGAGTTAACTTACTTCCTAAAAAGAGGATTTTAATATAAAAGCAACAATTAGACCTAAACTACGATCAAACAGTCCATACAAATGTTGTGAATTTAGTGTGAGAAGTAACTAGGGTATTGTGTTCCCTATGAACTCCTAACACATGTTTTCATGTATCAAACAAAGCAGATCCACATCAATAGAAAGTATATAATTGATAAGATATTTGATACTCAAATAAAATTTTCATATTTTTTTTTATATTTGATACTTGAATTAATGTACTTAATTTAAGGTTTTGATACTTGAATCTGCCTATTTGATTATTAGACAAAATTTTAAATTATTTGTATTGTACATGCTTGATACTTGACTTAATGTACGTGAAAAATATATTTTATACTTGAATTATGATTTTTCACTTTTGGAATCCCCAAATACATTTTCACAAACACCTGGTGTGCTTTCATGTATGAATACGTAAACAACATGAAATTTGTGTATTAATTCACCAAAATTCATACAAAAAGACACACAACCTAACATGGTGTTGCAGATTCCAAATCCCGATTACTTTTTCTTCATTTCAGCATACAACCTAACATGGCGTTACGGATTGAAATAGGGGAGGAATTTCCTTCGACAACATATTGAATCTTGACTTTTTCCCTTCGTTCATCGATCTCCAACTCCGCAATTATCGCAGCTCTGAGTTTACCATCGATTTTGTATCGATTATATAATATATCTGATTTCCAGATTTCTGAATCAAGATTTGAGACAAGTGTTCGATGATTTGAGACATTCATATTCGATGATTTATTTTTGGGAGGCGTCAAAACTGGAAAATCGATCAATGGTTTTTATAACTTTTTTTAATTTTTGAAACCAACAATCTGTTACAAATTTGTTGGGGTTGATTTAAACATCTACAACGCTTTGGCGTTAATTAAGGGATTACCAATTAATTATCAAATTTTTTCCTTAACTAATATAACAGATTCAAAATTTAATAGAGGTATCATTCGCTAATTTTAGGTATCAATGAACGCAAAAAAAATTGAAATTTTCTGTAATTTTTAAAAGAATAAAAAAAATGAAAATTATGACTAAACTGTATGAGATTTGTAAAATACTTGTATTTATGATAATGTCTTCGCAATATGGCAATCAAAGAGCAAGTGATTTTATGTCCTCACAGGGGTGGTCACAAATCCTACACTTTGGGTCCACATTCATTCCCGTAGCTTTTGGGAGACCATTTGTGGGAAGCCTCTCATGTTGGAGGGTCCACAAAAAAGTTTTGATTCTACATTTGGCACACTAGCTCTCCAGATGTTGGCAAACTCTTTGCCATTGTTGCCACTTTGGGTCAGACTTGTGGTCAAAACTGGCAACAATGACATAGTATCCATATATATATATATGGAAATTATTGGATTATTGCACATGGAAAACATGAATATCTATACATATATTCCTCAATTTTCATGCTAATTTCCAGGAAATTATCGGAGTAACATGGAAAACATGAATGTATATGTTATGTCGAAAAATGACCGGCTTAAAAAATAAATTGAAAATAAATTAAAAATTATTCGAAAATCGAGAATCAATCTAAACTCAATTAATTTGAGCAAAATTAATCCTCGAGATTCGAAATGACACAGAGTC